>JAVQKI010335386.1:0-12127 GCA_036025975.1 Nematalosa erebi
TGTGTGTGTGTGTGTGTGTGTGTGTTTCTCAGAGAGAAGCGCCCCCCTCTGCAGCGTTGGTGTGCCACCTGCCAGAGTCACTTCTCTGGCGACCTGATCGAGCACCGGCGGACGAGAGAGCACAAGGTGGGCATGGCGACGTGACTGCCCGACTGCCAATTAAACCGCCTACATGCCAACCTAGATGCCAGGCTGCCAGGCAGCTAAACAAAGGCATATGCCAGCCTGCCAGCCTAGTGAGCTTGATGCCAACCAGGCTTCCTTACAACATTCGCCAGGCTGGCAGCCCGGGGAGGAGAGCTGCACATGTGCCAATGGTGGACCTTTAGATCTGCCACCTAAATGAGATATCTGCAATGGCGCCAACTTAAATAGCGATACAAAGACTAGCAACTAAACAAGCTTGCATTTAGGCTTGTGCAAAGGGAGCAGGGTGTGTTAAAACCTTGTTTTGTAATCACACAGCACAAATTGCATTACCAGTATTGCACTAATTCCAGTATGCCACAGTAGCTCAGTTTAGTGTGCTGTGATTGTACTTCCTCTAAGTCATTATGGTTAAAGAAGTACAGTATAAGTTAGAAGTCAGGACTGTTTATTGTGCATGATGTCTGTGCTATCTGTAGTAGCTGATTTGTGAAATCTGTCCCCTGTCGCCCCCTGCTGGTGGTAGTTGTCCAAGCACTCCTCTCGGCCCTTCTGTACCATGTGCAAGAGGCACTTCAGGACACCACGCAAGTTTGTGGAGCACATGAAGTCCCGAGAACACAAGCAGAGGGTGGAGGAGGTACCAGATACTCCACACTCACACACACACACACCACACACTGGTTCAGCCAGATACTAGAGATTACGGTCTTATTTCTGTATATTAACCCATTTATCCTTGTAAATGTATTTAGTGATGCGTATATAACCATGCCCCAGGTATCTCATTATAGTTCTCTTTAATTTATTAATTTATTAAGTTATTTAGTTTTAATTTATACATTTACATTTCACAGTCTTAATGTAGGCATTCAGTGGTTAGGAGCTTATGATGCTGCATTTTTTTTTCCAACCGAGTGAGTTGACTGACCTTTGACCTCTTGTGTGGTTGCTGCCCCAGCTGCGGGAGGAGCGTGAGCCGGAGCTGCTGGAGGAGCTGATAACAGTGGACGCCATTGGCTGCTTCGAGGGGGAAGATGACTACGAGGAAGAGTCAAATGAGGATGAAGAGGAGGGCGTGGCAGCTGAACAGGTTGGTGGGCTGTCAGTGGGCTGTCTGTCAGTGAGGTCCCTACAGCGCCTTTTAAATGCATGATAACTCAGATAGCCAGTGAGTTGAGCTCAGTTTGAAGATGTGCTTGTCAGGCCGATCAGTCTGTATGTCTGTCTGTTGCTCAAGGGTGGCATCTGTCAGCCCTCTGAGCCTGATTTATCAATCTGAGGGATGTTGTTTGCCTGTGTGTGTGTGTGTGTGCGTGTGTGTGCGTGTGTCTTATCAGTCACCTCATCGGTCCGTGGCGCTGGAGGACATGCAAGATGACGAGGCATACAACCCAGACACTCAGTACGGTCAGTGAGACTATTACATGCTCCACTCTACTCTACTCTCCTCTCCACCACAGATCTACAACACACAGGCTCGGATCTACAACACACAGGCTCAGATCTACGACACACAGGCTCAGATCTACGACACACAGGCTCAGATCTACGACACACAGGCTCAGATCTACGACACACAGGCTCAGATCTACGACACACAAGCTCAGAACTAGAACACACAGGCTCAGAACTAGAACACACAGGCTCAGAACTAGAACACACAGGCTCAGATCTAGAACACACAGGCTCAGATCTAGAACACACAGGCTCAGATCTAGAACACACAGGCTCAGATCTACGACACACAGGCTCAGATCTACGACACACAGGCTCAGATCTACGACACACAGGCTCAGATCTACGACACACAGGCTCAGATCTAGAACACACAGGCTCAGATCTAGAACACACAGGCTCAGATCTACAACATACTCTTACCATACTTTCATTACAGAACTTCAGTCCAGCCTCAAGTGTGATATGCTGGATGAACTGGTTCATTGGTTGTTGATTTCTTGGACCGGATTCAGTTTTCACATGCTGGAACAGCTGGGAAGGTTCAATAGACAACAAAATAGCTTTTTCATCAAAATTGCATTTTTGTAATCTTGCTATATAGTTTCTTATTGCCCAGCAGTTATGTAAACATATTGCAGATGTCGTAACAAGAGTATAACTGCACTCAATAAGGCTCTTAACTAAAAAAAATAAGTTTCTTTTTTAGAACCAAAGGAGGCATTTAGTCACTAGAACCTGTCACCTTCTGTCTGTTCTTCCAGGTTATAGTTTTGTGGTTCCGGTTGCTGGGTTTCTCTGCCGACTCTGCCACAAGTTCTACCACTTTGAGTCTACAGCGCTACAGTCACACTGTCGCTCTCTAACACACTTTCAGAACCTGCAGGTTAGTCCACATGCTGCTGCTGTCTTACTTTCTCTCTCTCTCTTTCTTTCTCTCTCTCTCTCTCTTACACACACACACCCACACACATACACATTTAGCCAATCATACAACAAACACACTCGCAAAAAAAACCCCAAAAAAACACAAATTTCAATCTGCTACACAAACACATACCGTCTTCTCTATTCAGAGCCTAGCTGTTTAACACAAATACTTAAAGCATTGACCCCGTGGGTAAAAGCCTATTGGCTCTGATGCCTTTTTGTTTTTTTTTTACACCAATAATTTTTTCCCATCCTCAGAAGTACAGGAGAAGGAGACAGTCAGCGTTGGTCCTGGAGGAGCGTGAGAAGGAGGTGCGAGTCTCAGGCCTCCCCCCAGACGAGCACAGTGACCTGGAGGAGCCTGAGGAGGAGGTCCCGTCTGCCCACACTGGGGAGATGGAGGTGGAGGTGGAGGTGGAGGCTGAAAGCCCAGCCTTAGGCACCAGCAGGGCTTTGCAGGAGTCTCCCCACACTAGTACACAGAAACACACATCACTGAGAGTGCCCCCTAGAGGCAGACTGTCTCACAGCAGCAGAGAAAGGCCAAAGGGCTCCAAAAACCAGACAGAACCCAGACAAGCACAGTCCCAGTCCAGTCAAGGAAGCACCAACTCAAACCAGACCAGACCGCAGACTGGAGCGATTCAGGGCAGGGTCCAGTCGTGCGTTGAGAACCCCCCACAGGACAGCGGTCCTCAAGGCTCAGAGACGGTTGACAGAAATGTCCGAGGGGCACGTCTCAAAACCGGACCCTGCTCCTCCGACCCCCCTGACCGGCTCAAAGGTCAATGTGAGCCAGAACGAGAACTGGACAGTGCTGGTGTTGAGGAGGAGGCTGAGGACAGACTTGCAGAGACCAGCCTTCAGCTTACGGAAGACCAACCGCAGCTGCTTCGTTCCACCAGTGGCCAGAGACGCTCAGCCACCAGGAGGAAATGCACTCAGACCACTGACAGACTGTGAGGGACAACGGTAGCCTGCTCTAATATAGAGCAACAATATGTTAATCAATTATTGATTAACCTGCTGTAGTTTAGGACTGTTAAATTAATTGAGAACTATTATGGCCACAGAAAGGCCATTTGTGAGGAAGTTGATGTAGCCTGTAGCTTGCTGTGACATTGGGCTGCAGTGTTTAATGGATTAATTGATTCGATTCTAAAATTAATCAACACATTTTGGTGGTTAGTTTGTGCTTGTTTTATTTTTTAAGGAAAATACCTCAATACTCTGTGTTTGCAGCTTCTTAAACTTGAAAATTGTCACATCTTGCTCCTCAGTGACAGTGAATTGTCTTTGGCATGTGGATAAAACAAGGCATTTTAGGACAATCTCTGGCTTGGGAATTATTCTTTTCTCACTTGATTATTCTGGAGGGTCGTGACTCAAAAAAGGTTGCAGACCACAGCCGTACAGATCTGTGCGGTCGAGACCGGACTCGAGTACTACATCACTAATGGTAACACCACTGATGAGGAATGGAGCAGTGACTAGCATGGACAGTTGCGCTCACAGGGAGACCAGATGGGATCTCCAGACTCTCTGTATGCCTGCAGTAGAGAGCAGACTGGAGCCACTAGCATGCAAAGAAAGTTAACTATTTGCCAACAGCATGTAGTATTACTCTTAAAATATGTTGGACTTAGACGTCTGAAAAGTAACACTACATGCATGTACATAGTCTTAATCCCAATGTCCTCCCTAACCTCAAGCCCTGATCCCTGAAAGACTGAACTAGTATGACAGCAGCTTGGGTTAAGTGCCATCCTTGCTGCCACCCTTGTGCTCTTAAGCAAGGCACTTACAGTAGTTGCTCTTGGGGAAAATGGCCCCAAAGTAATTGACAGTTTACAAATGTAAGTCGTTGTGGATAAAAGCATCTGCTAAATGCATAATTACAAATAAATGAATCAAGATCATGAAGTTTATTTGTGCTAGTTAAGGATTCAGGATGTAGGGGAGGCATTGGGATTTAGCCACAGACAGAAAGAGAGTAAGGGAGGGAGAGCGAGAGAGGTGATTCTCTTGCCCTGTAGACCAGTGGGAAAGTGTACAGTCTAAGTCGTTCCTCTGACCAGGTGATCTCAGTTCCTGTATGCCAATCAGCACTGGACACTTCCTCCCGTCACCATGGCAACCCCCTGCCAGCAACATCAGCAGTGAGAGTGATGACGCAGTGAGTATTCAATGACTCAACCAGGTGTTGCACACACAGATTACACTGTGCCTCACCAAGCAGAATACCGCACTGCTGTTGAGTCATATGGAAATTACAATACAGGTTTTTGACAACCTCAGAGGTGTTTTATCTGAATGGCTCTATTACAGAAAATTATTTTGGGTCCCCCTAAACATTGATTACAATATTACAATGGTGTTCTATGCCCCCTGTCTGTCCCAGAAACTAAGATTCATCCTTCCCACCTCCCCTCTGGCCTCACCCCTGATGGGGAGTATTAATCTAATCTAATCTAATTAAGAGTGTGTTCAAGACCCTTTTAATCCATGTGATAGCTGGACCCAAACTACAAGATGATCATTCACGACGACTTTCAGTATAGTAGTTAGGCGTGATCACTTTTGTTAGGAAGGGAGAACACACATCTGGGGCTAGTTTCACGTCTTCGTTTGTGTACTTGTCTCAGCTGTGTTGCCTGTTTATTTTAATGTCAGATACTATAATAGCAGGTAAGAACAGGCAGAACAGATACATATCGGTTCATATTTAAACCAAATGGTTACAAAACACCTCAGAACTATTGAATCATGAGGAGATATTTACCAAAAGTGATAGAAAATGCCATAGGTTAGAGACTGCTTAGAATTCCTGATGATGCCTTTAATGTCTGCTAAATGACCTTAACAGAAGATATGGCTTCCTTTAAGTATAACAAAGTCGATGGTTTTTTTTAAACAACTTTTACCTCTTACGCCGCTTTGATTTACCCTAGCATTGTCACAAAACCCGACTACCTGCTGACTGATCTGGGCCAAGGGTTAGGGTTAGGGTTAGCTGTCAGTTATGTCATTCACTGCTTATAAGGCTAAAGATATGAGAGAGTGACAATACAATTTATATGGCTTTATTGCCATATGCAGGGACGAGTCTAGCCATCTCAATCTCAAAACATTTTGAAAGCTTACAGTGCGTTAGGCCTATTGTAGTGAAAGGCATTTTTGAGCTCTATTAGCCAATCAAACCACTCCCTTCCCTTCCATGGATCTCAAGTAGTGTGTCAGTTGATGAGAAGAATAGTTTACACTCCATCAGTCATTTTTTGGCATTTAATAGTCAGTAGACTACTGTTTAAAATAGCATTTAATAGTCAGTAGACTACTGTTTAAAATAGCATTTTTGGTTTTAGCTTTGACACCCCCACACACAGTCTACAGCTACTGGGACAGGTGAATACACAGAACTGGATGGGTTTACCATATATGAATGATACTTCCAACATTAACACACCTGAAACTAGAAAAGGACACACACCTGTCATAAGTCTCTATGGTGTGGGACAGGTTTGAAATCACCTGTACATGCACAGGTCAACCTATGGCATTATTCCTGATTAATGTCTCTTATGTCTTAACTCAATGTTGTCATTTTGACAGTTTAATTTAGTTACAAATGTATGTATTGATACATTTATTTATTACCAATTCTCAGCTCTTTAAAGCACTATTTCGGCGTGCATCGCACAAATAATACAAATTCAACTAAGATTGTGGAATAAAGATGGGGCCCTGTCTCACACATGCACAGATTTACTGGCAGTTCGCGATCGGGTATGTTGAGTGGTACACGTGGCATGCTATTACGTTTGTCACCTCTAGGGGGGGACGTCGCCTGTAACGCTGGGCATTGTGGGTTAGAGGTGTTTCCACTGTATGCCGAGGAAGAGGAGTTTGTGTGGCAGGCAGGAGCATTGAGCTGTACAGGTTAATCAACAGCAACTCTGCAGACAGCTGCAGCTGAGCCCAGCTTAAAGGTATACCTGTGTTAACGGGAGGACTCGGGACTGCGGTTCAGGACATGGCACACAACAGTCTGATGAGCGTCGCGGAGGACGTGGCGGACCAGGTGGGTGAGAGAGATGCCTATTAGGGCCCGGGAGGGAAACGGCGGAGCCGCTTTGCTGAACCAGCCCTATGATGAAACTCCATGAGAAGTGCCTCTTAACATTATTTACTGGGGTGATATTTGTACTCTTGCAGATAACTGTTTGCATTATTGTGAGTTAGTTTTCATCAGGAAAACATTGCACTGGTTACGCTATTTTGGTCTGTTAATATTAGCTTGCTAGCCAGCTTTAGCATTTAAATAATTGAATTACCAGCGTGACAGTAGTGACTCTCTTTCCACAAGCTACTGTAGCTTATCGTTAGATTGATGTAGGCTACGTTGTGTGCCATGTTGAACTTTCCAATCACTTTTGCATTGCAAGGGTAGTCTTTCAACTTGATCAAATAGTTAGCCAGTTTTGAAACTTCCTATACGTCCAGCCAGATTTGATCTTGCTTGCAGCTGACATCAATTACCTGTCAGCAGGAGGTTGACGTTTTTTCATTGAGTTTGTGTTTAACCGCAGATAAAAGCTAGAAATCAGAACGGTCAGACTGTATTGTCTCGAGAGCAGATAACGTGAACGTTTTCATTCGATAGTGCGGCATTAAAGTCTCTCCCGATCTCGTTAAATCACTGCTTTAACATTAACCTTACCCCTGTAGTTTAGTAGAAAGGAAAGGATGTTTTCATTGGAATAGGGTGGTTGTGTCATATAATTTGTGGTTATACTCATGAGATCTCTTACCTTCCACATAATTATCGAGTTAATACAATATTTTGTAGCATTGTTGATACCTATGAATACGATAGGCTGAAATGAGTCTCGCCCTTGACACCAAGTCGTAATGGGTGGACCTAGTTTCATCTCCATCAAAAAACGTAGTAGTCGGCTGCAGAGATAGCCTTGGGGTGTGTGTTTTGAGCGTGTGCACGGGTGTTCATGTCCCCCGATGTCTCATTCATGTTGCCTGACTCGTACTTGTTGGACTCTGATTGGCTCCCTACTGCCCCGTAGTGCTGATGTGGATTACAAAAAAGGGCGTAATGTGTTTTTTCCTGCCTTGACGTGGATACAACGTGCTGACGTCAGGTAGGGATACTTGCATTCAAAAGTGCTGATTAGAGAGAGCCAACTTTGATTTACACAAAGAAGTCATGTTTGTTTAATGAACATTCACCTGGGCTACTTACTCATTAAATATAGGCTAATCACTTAAACAAATGCTTGTGTTCAATGTCATTTCTTAAAGTACATGACCTTGGTATTTTTCATTAATTGGTTGAATCTAGAGAGTTGAGCTAGAAGTGTGTGTGTGTGTGTGTGTGTGTGTGTGTGTGTTTGCTAAATGGGAAGAGGAGGTAAATGCGGGCGACCGCCATCTGTCCATGAGCCATTAAAGCTAGGAGATGTTTGGGAATCAGCCGTTGCCTGGTTACGTTAAGGTAGAATGACATGGATCTGATTTAAGATGAAATTTAGCAAAAAAAATTCTTCCACTCTATAAAACAACTCCACTAAATATACTTTTTATCATCTAAAGGAGGGCTTGGCAAAAGCCAAGGCCTCATCGCCACTCAGAATGCATTGCTTTTAGCCAGACAAACAGCAAAGTTGTTGGGGTGGAGACAGTACAAAACAGGACATAACAAGAATATGTATCTATGAACTAAGGTGAATGCATGGAATTTCTGGAAAGTCCTGGAATGTTAATACAGCCTGTTCCCGACATGAAAGGTCAAGGTTTCTTAATAGCACGTACAGCATGCATGTAATAGCATACATGTTTCCTTCTTGCTCTTTATCAGGTATTAACTTCTTTCATGCCTTACTTGAGTTGTGTTGGATAACCTGTTGACAAAGTTAGCACTGAAATTGAGATTGATTGGATTAAAACACCTCATACTTTTGGCTCAGAATACAGGCCAGGCGGTACATTCGTGGAATAGTCCATTTTAAATTTGACTTGAGTGGAAACTCTGTTATAAAGGTTAATTCCTAAGAGCAACGCTGTTTACCATCTAGTAACTGACAGCAGGCTGTGATGAAGAGAGAGGGGTGAATGGCCCAAGGGCATCTCCAGAGGCTGACTGACAGGTGAAAGACTTCTGGATCAGTTTTCTGTCTGATCCTGAGCTTCTTTGGCTCCTTTTGTCTGCTGCCCCCCAACAATTACAGATAAATCATGATAAATCATCTGACTGTTGGCATTGCCTCTGAAGGTCTTCTGCAAGCAGTGAGGCCTAGCAAGACACAGCAGGCTCGTTTGGCTTTTAATCTGAAGCAGCACATCTCAATCTTTCCTCATGCCTTTTATTAGGAGCCAGTTTAGGATAGACGATGAAGTTACAAGATTAATTGCTCATCGTTTGTAATACAGACCCTGGGGTGATATAGGGCTAGATAGAAGAGGAGTGTGTGTGTGTGTGTGTGTGTGAGTGTGTATGTGTGTGTGCATGCATGTGAGTGTGCGTGCTCTTGAGCACTGCACACTTTAAGGTGAGGATGCATGAACCTTTTAAACTTTTTAAGTAATGTCACTTTGTAGCCATACAACCCATGTTTTCTGATTGGATGACCTAGATAATTTGCCTATTAATGATTTGTATTATCAGTGGAAACATACCATAATAAAATGGATTCAGAAATTGCCCAGGGACAGTAGCCAAAAAGTTGCCTTGTATTATTGTAACGGATGCCAGCTAGCCTAGCTGTGTGTGTAGAACGTTAGTAAAACTCTCTCTTAGGAGCCCCGTAGTCAGTTGACTGGGGGCCAGGGCTTTTCGGTGGACTGTGTAGGGTGCTCAGCTCCCGATCCGAGCTTACTTTGAGGCCTTAGGTTCGAGCCCCAGGTTGGACCTCATGGGATGATCTTGGTTACATAATCATTCGCTTCAGGAAGGGATTGGAGGCACATCACGCTCCCTTCAAATGGATTGTTCCTCTGACTTGCTGTGCTAATCATGGCATTGTGTTGTTTAATCGGTTAAGCCTTAGTTGTAGTTGATCTGGTGTAAGATTAGCTTGGTTTACAAATCTGAGTGAGTAATGATTTTTTCATGTAGTGCCTGTGTGAAGAGTAAGTGTTAGCAAGGTTTTATTGAAGAATGTGTGAAGTGTATATAAAGTCTCAAAGAGTAATGTGTGTGTGTGTGTGTGTGTAGTTTCTACGAGTGACAAAGCAGTACCTGCCACATGTGGCGCGCCTGTGTCTCATCAGTACATTCCTGGAGGACGGCATCCGCATGTGGCTGCAGTGGCGGGAACAGAAGGACTACATCGAGGCCACTTGGAGCTGCGGAGCCTTCCTCGCCTCCATCTTCGTCATCCTCAACCTGCTCGGACAGCTAGGTAAGCACGCAGGTCACGACTCTATGTCTGTCTGTGTGTGTGTGTCTGTGTGTGTCTTTTTGTCTGAACCACATTTTTGGTTGAAGAGAGTCCAGATGTGTGTGTGTGTGCGCGAGTGTGTGATTGAGTGTATTTGTGCTTGTTTTGTTTGACTGGTCCAAATATTTAGATTTAGTCTGTGTGCACAAAGATTTCTGCAGAAAATTTGGCTGAAGGAAACTGGAACTACTTAACCAACTGATAACCACAGAGAAATCCCTAATTAATTCTAACGCAAACTAATCCAATGCCCTGTAATCTCAAAGCTCAAAGTAGTGGTGGCAGCATAAACTCACATTTCCGTAGCACATCCTTTGTTAAATCCGGCATGAATCAATCCGTAGCCCTGTTGTTTGTCTTTGCCGAGTGACAGAATTTGGTACAACGTAGCCCAAATAGCAAAATGGCAGCCAGCGCTAATTGATGAGGGGGAAGGGAGTTTTGTTTTTTCTGTGCCCCCTTCCGTTAGCATTGGCTGCCAGTTCTGGGAAGGGAAAAGAGAAGGGACAGCTTGTCGATTCCAACGCCACTCAGTGTGGGAACCCTCCGCAGGTCAGGATATCTGCCGATCTTTGACCTTGTGAGACGAGCACGCTGACTTGTCCTCCAGACAAAGACCTGGTCCAAATGGCCTCCCCCGAGACCTCGACTCAATCAGGTTTCAGATGATGACCACCTGACCCACATCAAGAACAAGGCTGCCTTCTGTGAGTTCTGAGCGCGCTCACTTCTGACCTCGTGTTTCGTCTCCGGAGGATTCGGATAAACTCTGATAGACTCTGCGTGCTCTTGCCTGCTGCTCGTTGGACTCCACTCTGTGTCTCACTCGGCACTGGACACAGCGTTGGCTTTCAGGATATCTTTTTGTCTTTCACCCATTCTCTAAAGTTTGTGTGTGTTCGTGTGTGTCCATTGTAGAGTGTCCTTGTGTGTATCCTGATTGCTATCTAAAAGCTATTTTATTTCTGTGTGTGTGTGTGTGTCTTGATCAGGGGGCTGTGTTCTAATCCTCAGTAGGAATTTTGTGGAGTATGCCTGCTTCGGTTTATTTGGCATCATTGGTCTGCAGGTGAGGCATGTTTTGAGTCTCGGTTCCTTCTCTTTTGTGTGTGTGTGTGTGTGTGTGTGTGTGTGTGTGTGTGTGTATGTGTGTGTGTGTATGACTTGCTCCGTTGTTAATCATGTGTCCTCTGACATTCTAGACCATTGCCTACAGCATATTGTGGGACCCAAAGTTTCTCATGAGGTAAGGCATGTCTGCGTGCATGTGTGTGTGTTTAAAATCAGTCACATTCAAACCATTGTGCTTTAGGTGATTCAAATGTTCACCTGTTTGTATTTGTGTGTTTTGTTTGATTGCGTTTTCTGTGTGTGTGTGTGTGTGTGTGTGTGTGTGTGTGTGTTCTAGGAACCTGGCTTTGAGTGGAGGGCTGCTGCTGCTGCTGGCAGAGTGTCGTGTGGAGGGGCGGACCGTGTTTGCGGGCGTCCCCAGCGTCCGAGAGAGCTCCCCCAGGCAGTACATGCAGCTGGGCGGCAGGGTGCTCCTAGTACTCATGTTCATGACCCTGCTGCACTTTGATGCCAACTTCTTCTCTGTGAGTACACACGCGTACACACACACACACACACTACAAGGTCCCTCGTTCTCTGTCCCTATCTTTTCCTGTATTTCTTTTGCACATGAATATGCACACAAATGCACGCACGCACACACACACACACACACACCTTTGGCCTTCAGCAGGACCCCCAGAGCATACTCTTATCACTTGAGCCCGAGGCCTCTTCCTGTTGAGATGGATTCTGCCCTACACATTCAAGTCCAGTCACATTCAGACGGATGCAGACACTCTTGGGGTTCACGTCCATCCATACAGCAGCATTGGGGTCCTATGTAATTAGTTACAAGTTATTAAGTTGTAATTTGATGACTCATTACTGCTTACAGTATATGGCTAAGTAACTCATTACCCATGAATCTTTTGCTGTTGAATTGATCTCTTAACTACATAGAAATATTAGTTCTGTCAGGATCACTTTAGTCAAAACTATTTATTAAGACTGCGATAATTTACATTTGGCGGTATGACTGTTCTGGGACCTCCCTACCCTTCCATGTGCCAACACGGAAAGCCTAA
>JAVQKI010335568.1:0-18920 GCA_036025975.1 Nematalosa erebi
GGCTACATGATATTCTTTTCTTACATGGCCCAGATAAATAATCAACCTCTGGTAATAAACAATTAAACTAAAAGAAATAAATTAAATACCGTTCAATTAAGACCGCCTCTACCACTGCCAGTTTTTGTTGGGAAAAGTAATAAGTAACAACTAATATCTGCTTGTCCCTTCTCGTGAGTGATGACTCATCCCCAACATGATGTTGAACCTCAAGCAAGTAAAAGGGCCAACTGAACAGGAGGACTAGACTGCCACCTAGCACATTAGACTGTCTATAGATGGCAGCAGTAGCCTACTTTTTATTAAAAGTCAACTCTTGTGTTGTCAGCATAGCACGTCCTACAGCGTGCTTTAGTTTTGTGGTTTTGTAAAACTTCTATGTCCAGAGGGCCTAAGCCCTACATCACCCGATCACTTTCTAAGATCTATTAGACATAACCTCCCTTTCACAGTAGCCCACACACATGTGGACATTGGTTATCAACGTCCAATTAAACTATAAGAAATGTTTAAATTCTAAGTGGATTTACATAGGCTACTAAAGAACACTGTTCATGATTGCCTAGAGCAGCTGTTAGGCGTGCTACTCGAGAAGTTGACTTTGAAATATTTGTGTCGAATAATGAGGGTAACAAACATTTGTTATGCAATGTCTGAAAATCAGTGTATTTAATTGGTCGACCTAATACTATAGCTTATACCCTGTTAGTTCCAAAAAAATTGCAACTTTGGTTTGCTACCTCAGATTACACATAAAAGAAGTCATTTCAGGGTTGCTTTCTTTGGATACCGCAGACAAGACTTAAGGCAAAGCTGGATTATTGAACAAAACAATTATTGAAAACTATTTTTTTTTTCATGCGCGCTCATGTCTGCTTGCTTCCGCAGGCCAATGACGCCACAACCCCTCCCCTGCCTGCAGCTGCCTGGCTGACTCCCTCTGCTCCCCCGCGCGCTCCTCCTTCGGTGAGAAGAAGTCAAATCACCTCGAGACAGTCGATGGAGTGACAAGATGGCGGAGTGAGTGGGTTGCTCTTTGGAAGGAAGAAACCACTCGTTTAATTCATAAAAATATTAGTCGAAGAAGGAAGCATAAGTTTAGTTCGTGGGTATTATTGGACTTTCGACAAACAAAGGGAAGGCATCGCCCCTCATATCGAGGTGGTCCATGAAGGAAGAGTCGTTGTCGAATTGCGAACTGCAGTTCTGCTGGTGTCCTTTCGATTTCTCGCTAGCAAGCTAGCTAGCTGGCTATCTAGAACTGGAAATACTGGACTTTTCAGAAAGCCATCCCTTTGGAGCATTTTCAGGGAACCTTTATGTTTTTCTCGATCTTGACGGACTATCACAAAAATAAATGATATTAATGTTTCGTGTTTCTAGAAATAGTTGGCTAGTTACTTGGTAACAATTATAGAATTGGCTAGCTGGATCATTTGCTAACGCTAGCTAGCTACATTGTTTCAAGTGAGAGTCGTCCACGACAAACAAGGACTGAATGTTCTGATTACCGAGGGGCCTAAGGGAAGCACCGGTTCAGTCCCATAATAACACAATTTCAAACTGATCGAGTGTTGCTCGTGACTCGAGGACATGGCAAGCAGCAGCGGCTCTAAAGCCGAATTCATAGTCGGTGGGAAATACAAGCTTGTTCGAAAAATCGGATCTGGATCATTTGGTGACATATACCTGGCAATCAATATTACTAATGGAGAGGTAAGTATGTTGGTCTGATCATAGTAGTTACTTGGATATTTTAGAGGTTGTTGAATGAAGTCTAGATGAGCTATAGCTGTGGTGACCTGTGCTAACGTTAATGTTACCTGAGAAGCTCTTGGTAACGTAAGTGAACGGCTCGGCTAACATGAAGTTAGCTTGCAAATAACATTAGCTAACTGACGATTCGCCGAATTTTGCCAAATTTGGTTCCATCTATAGCGTTTTGACGAAATGATCTATGCTTGTTTCATATATTAAGAGAGAGTTACCGTTAACTAACCAAATGTTAAGATTTATTAACATTTTCAGTAGTTAAGTTTCTTGATCAACCACTTGTAAGCAAGCTTCGATGTTAATCTTTTTGTTGTAGGAGGTAGCAGTAAAGTTGGAATCCCAGAAGGCCAGACATCCCCAGCTGTTATATGAAAGCAAATTGTATAAAATACTTCAAGGTGGTGTCGGAATTCCACACATCAGGTAAGACAACCAATTCGTTTTACAGATTGGACGTCGAATTCCTCTGGATTGCAAAAGGGTGAATTTGATGTGCCTATATGTTGGTTCTCGTCATGTGAAATCACACTGGGAAGGTTGGGCGGTAAAGCTACAACATAGTTAATCTAGTTTCGGTCAAGTGTAATGTTAATTACTTATAGTGGCTTGGTTTACCTGGGATAACCGAAATGTAACTACATGTTTTCTGTAGGGAGCTTACGGTGGATATTGGTAACATTGTAACATCATTAGGTAGCCTTAATTGACTATATTTGATGAACACTGAAAACAGGAATGACTGTTTTGTGTAGCGATCCATGCCATCAAAATTTGAATCTGATGTTATACATTCAGAAGTGCAAAGGGGATGTCTGCTAACATTACTCGGGTTGGAAATGGCCGCTCCTCTTTTGTTGTGTTTGTTCCAACATGTCCTCCTACTCGGTTAGAAAATGGCGGCGGCCCAGTGAGAGCAAAAACAACTTTTGGGGCCTATCCGCATTGTCTGTCAAGGTTACTGATTATAGAAATCCGTGTATATTTCATTCGAGTATGTATTTTTATTGTTTTGTCTATCGTTTGTATTACAATGGTTGCAAGCTTCTCGAATTTCTGTCATCGAAACTCCTGTCA
Source organism: Nematalosa erebi (assembly GCA_036025975.1). Lineage (NCBI taxonomy): Eukaryota > Metazoa > Chordata > Actinopteri > Clupeiformes > Clupeidae > Nematalosa > Nematalosa erebi. The sequence continues at coordinate 2,848 of JAVQKI010335568.1, forward strand.
ATCGCGATTATCTTCCGGGATTAAACGTTGCGCGTAATCCACTTGCTACTCTAAAGAACGTGTTCAAGTTTGTCCTGTCATGGTGTTTATTCAATTCTCTGTGTTCTTGCTACAACTGATTTGTTAAAGGTTATGAGTATTTTATGAAATATGAAGTTCGAAGAGTGTCGAGCTACATCACATTTCAATATATGAGCATACGGCAGAATTTAAGTAAAAAGGACTATTACTTAGCCTTTATCATTTGTCATAATTTACAATTTACAAATTTGTCTGTATTCTGTTACTCGTGTTCATTGTTAATTTTAGAATTAAGTTTCTTAATAACAAACAACAGGAAATTAAGGAAAAAATAGGCCTGTCAAGAGGTGGAATAATGTTGCGTTTTGGCTTTAAAGTCAATTTCATTGCGAGTTCTCCGTTTTGACGTATTCCACATTTGTTGCCGTCTTGGTGTGATGTGTAGTGTGCACTGTAGACAGAAACGACCCAGTAAGGCAAACCTGAGAGTGACGGCAGTGACAGAGCTCGTCATGACCTTTGGATTTGAAAACCAGTTTGGCTCAGATATATTGATAGCCTCGGGTACATTGCGTGTGAGCGAGGTACATACAGTGAAAAGGTATTTCAAATGAATATCCTAAATGATTCATGAGAGGACAATTCGACAGACTACGTTACCATTGCACTTTAGTACATATTTGTAAGTGTACATGGAAGGCTAATCTCTAGTGGATTGAATTTGCTCCATTAAGCCCAATGTTAAAACATATTGGAGCCAGTGTTGTGCATGCAGGCTAACTTGATAAATCCATATCAAGTATTGACATTAGTAGTGGAAAAAACAATGTGATTGCCCTTCGTGTTGTAGGTTGTGGGTGCACACTTTGAAACTAGGATTCTACCTCCACTCAATGCAGTTGAATCTTATTGAAAAGCGATGTTAGATCTGAGGCAGCAAAGTTGGCCGAAAATGGTAAAGGTTAAAGGCAGCTGGGCTGTAGGCCCAAAAATGTGTTAAAATTTGGCAAATAGTAATCACCCCCAGCAGGCTCTTTTTTTCCTTGGACTTGCAAAGATTTTTTGTGTAAATTGTAGCCTAAATTTGGTGTAATTTGTAGCCTAATCAAACTGGCTGGCAGTAACATAAATTGCCAGCAAGTTTTGGTTGCTGAATAGATGGACAGTCTGTGAACAGGTCTGTTAGCCTGCTTGAACAGGTGAAGAGCCTGTTGTCCTTTGGTTTCCACGTAGCAATATTTAAAAAAAAAAAAAAAACTTCCCAAAAAATTAGGTGTTCATTTTTGTTTCTTAAAGATCACAATGCTAAATGAAACATGTGAACACCCTCATCGTTGTGATTGGAAATTAGAGGTTGAATGTATATAGATAGAATGTACACGTAGTCATTTGGTGTGTGTGACAGTACTGGCTGTCCCTATTGCCACACAGATGCTGTACCTTATGCATAGGCCTGTCTGTGAACTACCACAAGGTTTTGAGACTGACAAATATGGATTATAAGGTCAAAGAAGGGGAGGCCGCAGTAAAGAGCTAACTGAGTTCAGAAAACTTAAAAATAGGGTTGGGTATTTATTGGGTTCTATTCGATACCGGTGCTAAATCGATACTTTTAAAACATGCCGGTGCATAAAAGACTCAAATCACTACTTGAGGGGTGTCAAAACCAATGGTTGTCATTGCTGCTATGATAAATTTAAGTGATTTTATTGAGCTGTATGTTCACTTTGTTACCAGTGACTACAACTGCAACATGGCTAATTTTAGGACAAACCCAAGTAGCTTTACACACTTTCCACTTTCCTTGTGTGTCGTCATTAAATTGGACATGTTCTTCCCAGTGTTAGAACATTTACAGGCTGTTCAGCTGAAGTCATTTCTGTTAACTGTGGCAACCTTTTGTCAGGGCAAGTGAACTAGCGATAGCTTAGGCTACATGATGCTACTATGAAATGTCTCTGGCGGCTTTAGAACATTACTGTGTAAAGGTATGTGTTTATTTGTGAGTTAAGAATAAATCATAAAAATTAAAGAAAGCTTCAACATTGCCAGTCTGCTGCATATTTTGCGAGAGAGGGTAAACTTTGATCATGCTCGAAACTTGTGAGCTTTGCATAAAACGTAGTCTATTTGCTAAACAAGATCTCTGAGAAAAATGTTGTAAGTAGGCTACTTGGCATGGGGACATGCTGTTACACATGATTCATCCTTCTACCTATGTTTAGTTTTAGCAGTCTGAAGGTGCTTTATGTTAGCTATTGGAAGTGTAGACTCTGCTTTAACCAGAGTGGAGAAGGTGCAGCTTCCAGAGAGGCATCCTGCAATGATGTTACTGATGCGTAATGTCATAACACAGAGCAGAGCACATTAAAAATTGATGGGGATTTAATTGGCACCAAAATCCACTTTGTCATTCGGTCTGGCTACTACTGTTTATGTTGCCGCCAGTTCTGTAATAATACCGCATTTCGGAAACCAACCCGAATTGAAAAGCAAATGCCGAAACAGTGTGTATAAAACCAAGATTAAAATGTTTTTTAATGGGAGTTTAGGTTTTGTGAGAATAAGAAATTGGACTTTTCTATATTTAGCTTTTCCTGGTGAGTGCAGCTGCCCCTGACTATGCCAGGTGGTTGGGCAATATGAGGTGCACTTTGATGCATGATAATTATTTACGTAGGTTACTTGAGCTAGCATGTTGCAGACAAGTCTACCATGTGGAAGGGCCAGTGACGAGATCTTAAGCATCCTGCTGTTGGGGCAGTATGGAGAAAATCAGTCAGAACCACTGGGGTTTGGCTCGAAAAGCTATTGGGGCCCTTTGGGCAAAGCGTGTTTCTTGTCTCTGTTTTTACAAATGTACATGAATTCATGGAGTATATCCGTTTTAGGAAGAGTTACAGGGTGGTTTAAACACTTAATTGATCTGTATGATGCCAAAAATTTAGTATGCTAGCAATTTTGGAACAATTATCTGTCTCTCTTCTACTAACTTCTCCTAATACACTGTTTGCGAAAGCCTTGCTTTTAGTGAGTTGAGTTGACAGTCAATTACCCTCTATGGTACTGCAGATTTCCTTCCTCAAACAGAAAAAGAACCTTAACTGCAGCGTAGTAAGCATTGTGCTCTACATTCAGCACATTGTTTCAGAGTAGACCAGAAGGCTGAGCAAGGAAGAATGTGTCACTGCACTCCATTTTAAAGGAGCAGGAAACATGTCAGTGCCGGGAGAACCTGCTGAACAGGCTGCCCCTCCTCCACCCATGAATCATTGCTCAGCTAGTGTGCGTAGAAAGGGGCACACTGAGGCTGTGCTCTTGTAAGTCTTTTTAAGGCCAGCCTACTTTGCTCCCAAGCTGTAGTCCTAGCAAAGACATAAGGGTAGTTATTGGTAGGGGTTTACAAATCTAAGTTGTTTTTCCCATTTCTGATAGTTGATTGTTACTGGCGCCTCTTGTTTTTTTATTTATTTATTTATTTATTTTTTTTTTTTTTACAAAGGTTGGGGGGTGTAGAGGAAATGAGCCTCCCACAGAGAGGTCTGCTGTTTCCTCCAGAATAATCTTTCAAGACAAAACTGCTCTGTTTGTTTACTCTCGGGCAATTGTTAATTGTCTGATCACATGGACATTTTGTGCACGGTTGTCCTTGGTACTTGGCCTGTTTCATAAGTTGAGATTTTTCTTCTAATGTAAGGTTTAATTTGACTGATTTGTTTGATGGTTTTATCCAAAGCAGCATGGGTCCACATTGGTGGGTTAGGGAATTGTACATGGGTCGACTGGCTGACACCCAGAATATTGGTAGGAAGACTTGCTTGACGTGTTACAGCATGACGTGTTACAGCAAGATGTACATGTTTGCACAATAAAGCCAAAGAATTGGAGTGCCAGCATCATTTCTGTTTAAGCTTATATTACCTAGTCACCAGTTCAAACTTGAACTGAATTTGAAATGGTTGCCACCGTAGACATTTGGTCTTTGGTGTTCCCTACACTGAGTTGATGTCTACCCACTACAACCAACAGAATACTCTCCTGTTTGACATTTCTGTGAAATAGATTTGTGCATTAAGATCATGATAGGAGAAAGTGAAATTTTGATTCATAGGATAGTATAGCCAGGGATTAAAAGTGAAATTGTACATGTAAGCTCTGTTGACATTTGTGTTGGTGTGAATGCTCACCGCTCTGTTGCTAATGGATTTTGAGGCATTCTACACTTAAGTTTAGCCTTTTTATGTTTGTCTTAGAGTGTCTGTGTGAAAGGTGCGGTCATGGGAATGTAATTGAAGGAGAACGAAGAGTCTTTTGGGAGCGTCTGTCTGTTTGCCTGGTCAAAGTTCTGTCCGTTCTTCCCTTTACCACTAGACATGAGATGGCTGCTGACGCTCTTTCAGTTCGGTTAATGAAATGTGTATCGAGGATCTGATGGGAGAGACATGTTGCCATCACGTTACCTTGTCCACCCCCTCTCCTCCCCCTCATAACGCTTTTGCTTGGAAGGCCTGCGTGGTTGCCTGGCGACCACGGTGGCCCTCTGTGTGTGTGTGTGTGTGTAGGGAGGTGTGTGTGAGTGTGACTAGGGCTGACCTCTAGAAGCAGAGCTTAGTGGTGGAGAGGCACGGTGAGGGCGCCTAAAACCTTTGGGTTAATGATGAATGAGCCCCAGCCCCCATTCCACCCCCCGGCTGTGCTGCCTCTCTCAGGGACCTGCTACCTCAGCATACTTCTCTCGGCATACTAGCACAGCAAAACAGAACACACAGGGTTTTTTTTTTTTTTTTTTTCTTTTGGAGGGTTTTGGAAGTTTTTTTGTTTCGTAAACTTCACTTCTACTGGGTGCCGTGTTAGAGTTGTGGCTAGATTAGGCTGGTATGTTGGCCCTGGATAATGTGGGAAGAGGAGACAGAGGTGTGGTACTCTTAGCTCTCCTGTGTTCTACCCAGAGGAGGGAGTTGAACAGGTTTTATCTTGGGGCGATGCCAAAGATGGCCTCTCCTTCAAAGAGGCTTCATTGCAGTGTCTTCATTACTTTACATCAAATCCAGTTCCATTTCTTGGGCTATATATGCAACTGTTTATTCCTATGACCTGGTTAATTAAATAAATAAATCAGTTCAGTTTCAAGTGCAACTTTATTGAAATTCTTACCAAATGTCCCCACACTAGTCAAAGAAATGCTGCATTTTGGCCTAGTTAGTGCTATTATTCTAACAAGCTCTACTCTAACTCTTTGCCACACTAGGAAGCCATTGTCTGACAAAGAGAATGTATTTTTAGTTTTGGTCATCATGGGATCAATAGAATGTTTTGATTGGATGCAGCTGTTCAGGAAAGTGATGGTGTTGTGGAAATGACCTTGGTGCTGGTGTGTTGCAGGTGGTATGGGCAAGAGAAAGACTATAATGTCCTAGTGATGGATCTGCTTGGGCCCAGCCTGGAGGATCTCTTCAACTTCTGCTCCCGAAGGTTCACGATGAAAACTGTTCTAATGCTTGCAGATCAGGTAAGAACCACTTTTTAGTCCAAGGCATTTGGGAAATGTCACACGTGTTTTGGATGATTATTGTCGATCTACAGATTTGGATTTTTAAACGTCTTTGTGTGACTGTCTTTGTACTTTTGCAGATGATCAGCAGAATTGAATATGTGCACACAAAAAACTTCATCCACAGAGATATCAAGCCAGACAACTTTTTAATGGGCATCGGTCGCCATTGTAATAAGGTAAAACAAGACCCAACCATCATCCCTGTTCAGCTACACAAGGACCATTCTCTGCCGTGATAAAGCCCATTTCAGCTGACCTGTGCGATCACACATAATAATAATTATTAAGCTATCAGGAGCGCTTATTATATTGTTGCTTACAGCTTCAAGTCCTTTTAAGCTAATACTTAAGCATGCTCCGAAAGCCAGAGCACACCACCAGGATCCCAATCAAACACTGAGTAATACAGGCACATTGTGATGCCCAGTTTGCGTTTGTCAGAGGTATGGTCAAAGTTCCTTTGTGACGTCCCACATTTCAACAACAGAGGCTTCTCTGGATACAAACAGGTTGCAGTGGGATTAAACAAGACGGCTTTTGCATGTGACTGTCATTTCATTTGTTCTCCCTCTCGAAGTTGTTTTGTTCCGAATGTACCTGAGGTTGCCTGATTTGTATTTTGTTACTCATTACTTTGAGCCCTTGCAGACAGGCAACATTTGGCAAAGTTAAAGCATGATGATGCCCATTTAAATGTGGCATACCAGCACTATCTCTGTTGGTCAACCAGTGGGTCAGTTAGTTTGTAAAGAAATGCACTGGTACTCTTTTTGTACCAAAGCAGTGAAGCCTGTATTACCATTTTTGGCAGTGCTGTCTGGAGTAAGTGTTTACCATTGTGTGTCTGTGTGAATGCCAGCCTCAAGCTTTTTTTATATTTTATTTTTTGTTAATTTGTTCATTTTTTTTAATTGCCTAAACTTGAATCTCACCACTTTGTCACACTAAAAAAAACACTGGTCAGTGAAGAAGCACACATACACCCCCTTACACACCACCTGATAGGAAGACTTGGTGTTAGCTCTCCTGAAACCCTGAACAGGCAGTGCACCGGACACCTCAAGACAGAGGGGGCCTGATTAGACGTTCTCCTCATTTGTCTGTCTTTGTGTAAAACCCCACACACTGTCTTCTGAAGGCCTCTTGCTTACTCAGAACCCTCTGTTTCTTACCCGCTGCCCCTCACGTTGTTGTTTGCCATAGCATATGTTGCCCAGAAGATTGTACAGATCAGATGGTTACTTGAACGTAGTCAACATGGATCATAGTGGCTGTTGTTTGGGGTATGCAATCCTTAGTTTTATAGATTCTATAAATAGAAGAGCCCATTTCTCCTGATTTTGAAGTCATTATGCCAGCTTCTTTTAAGTAACACGACTAGGTAATATTAATGGGTTGTGGTATCTAGTGTTTGTTCAGACATTTAGCATTTTCAGACCAGGGTTGATAGATATATGGGGTAGACTTGAGTTGCTCTAGTGACTACGCCTAGTTTTTCTTCACCCCTCTTACCTACCTCTGCCAACGTTGTCTGGTTTGACTTTGATAAGGGCACCCAGCTTGGCATTGTTAGACTAACTTTGCTTGTTGTTTTGCTTTACCCAGGGCTGCTCTGTAGGACCACCCCCCTCCTCACCTCCCTCCCTGCTCTGCCCTTTCCCCCAAACGCAAAGCTGCAATTTTAAAAGTCGTCCTCGTATGTCTTGCACAGCTGTACTTAATCCACAAAGCATATCGGCGGCTACTGCACGCTTTGCTTTCTATCCCTCCCTCTCTTTCTCTCTCTCTCACTCTCTCTCTCTTTTTCTGCCTTCTCCATGTTCCTCACCCTACTCCTGTCTTTATTTTATGTCAAGCTTCTCCGTTGCTGATTTGGCCTTGCCAAATGCCAGCTGTATTCTAGCCTCTTCCTTACTGAAGGTGTGTCTATGGCCCACAGCCCATGATAAGCTGTCATTTGACCCATTTGCTTCCTCTGTGGTCACATGATTGGGCAAAGGCTAGCGTGTTGATGGCCACTGTTTTGTTCTTTTGTTGATTTTGTAATTTTTTTTTTTTTGTTTTAGTTTGGTTTTTGTTAAAGCTTGTCATGCCTAAAGTAAATAGTGCCTTTTAGTGGGAATGGCTATAGAGTTTTGTCTTGTTTTAACCCTAGTTGTGCCAGCAAAGTGGACCAAATGCCATCTTGCTCTCGGGCATACACTTGCTCCACACCCGAAGTGATGGTCCTTTGTAGTATTGTCATACGTGGCATGGCTAGTGTTAAATGCTGCAATTTAAAAAAATAAATAGATATATATCTGCAAAGTCAAAAAAGTGAATCAGGCTTGGAAACAGTTTGTCAGCTAGAGGGGTTGGGTGGGGGGTTGATTAACCATAAATAACAAATGTGCCAATATGGCTTGGGGGAGAAAAATAAACTCAACGAGGCAAGCGGGGGCAGGGGCTTGCCTTTGTTGCAGGGCATCTCTACCCTCACTTCCCCTACCCTCCTGTTCCTCCTCTCTCGATCCCTAGCCTACATGTTGGCTAAGTCAGGGCTGTAACTCAGCCAAGGCCGACTTCCAGGAAGGGGTCCGACAGTGGAGCAGAGCGCACGCTCTCTCTCTCTCTCTCCCCCTCCCCCTCTCTCTCTCTTTCTCACCCCCCCCCCTGTCGAATCTCTAGTCAGTGTCCCTAGCTGGTGGACGAAAGATGGCCTTGGGCTTTCTCTCTCCCCCCCTTCCCTCAACCGTCTGCTGTTCCTTCTCCCGTTCTTTTTCTGAGCCTTGGTGTTGCCTGTCTGCGCTGGCCGTGTGGGGTTGTCAGCAATACTGTTTTGATGCACTGCACCCTCTATTGTTTGTTCAGTGTTTAGAAACTCCAGTGGGGAAGAGGAAAAGAAGCTTGGCTGTTAGTTCTTCTCAGGACCCATCTTTCTCAGGATTAAACCAGGTCTGAACCCTCCATCGCCTCCTAATACAACCCCACCAAAGTCTTGTCTATTCTTTTGGTTTCCGTTTTGGAATCCCCACCTTCCTCCTACATCAAAGCAGTATTTTGTTTTGTTAGTTTTTGTTTGTTTTATTTTTATTTGGTCAGTAACCATTAACACTTGTTGGCATTAAACCAGACACACATGCTAAACCGAAACGGAGATTAACTCCTAATCCAGATTGCAGGAACCTGCAGAGGAGGAGCATTGTACCTTCTGCACTACAATAAGTTAAGGTTTTTTTTTAAATTGTCGTTATTGCATTTTTGTTTTTACGTTTTTATAAGGGACTAAGCTTTAAAGGTGCACCACTTCATTTTGTACTTGTCCTTGTACATCGACTTCACTGGGATCCTGCTTGTCCAACTAGATCCTTGGTGCTAATGTCCTCTAAAAGGAGAACATTGTGATCACTGTTGCCCTGAGAACAGGGAGTTACAGCTGTGCAGGAGCGAAGTGGAAACCAGGCACTGGCAAACATTGCAGGCAGCAAAGTCCCATCTGTTGAAAGGCTGATAAAAATGTCATCCCATATATAAGCCCAACCAGGCTGAAGAAGCCCCTTAAACCAATAATCCTTGTGGCATGGGCTGTTTTCTCTCTGCTACCTGTAGAACACACCTTGAACTGGGCCAGGCCACACACAAAAAAGAAAATAAATAAATACCACCTCACCATGACTTCTACATTAGGTCCTCCAGTGAGAGTGTGAGAGGAGGCAAAGGAGGAGGGTGAATGGGGCAGAGAGCTCGCATTGAGGTGATCCTCTTCACCCACCTCCCCAAACCCCCCAATAGGGATCGAGGGCAGCCTGTTTGGAGCTGGTCTGAGCCAGCTGCCCAGTGCTGGAGAGGAGGGCGCGAGTGAGCGAGCACACTGACGTCATTGTCTGCCGCTGGCCCATGGCCAGAGGCTCAAAGAGCAGAAAATGGAGGGTGTTTGGAAAACACAGGCCTGAAAAGTCAGAATGGGCATTGGCAAAAGGGTGTGGTGAGGTTGTGCTTGTTTCCTGATTACTGGGCCTCAAAGGACTTTCGTTCTCGTTGTGTTTGTGTGTGTGTGTTCCCTTTGTTTAACCTAAAACCATTTTACTCCCTTTTTATAAGAGATTTTTTTTAAAGGATTGAGGGTTCTTGTGTATTGTTAGAGCTTTTTGGGTTTCATCTCTAACAGACCACCTCTGACCATTCGGATAGGTTTTTAGAGGTGACTAATGCAAACCAGTTTGACATGTAGTTTCTCTTTTAGTTTTAGAACGGTGTTTTACGGTCACAGTCTGTTAAACTGCTTCCTTGAAGGACTTTGGGCAGAAGTGAAACTCTTGGTTGTAGTCAAACCTGCCCCACATATTTCAGTTTTAACCAGCAACCTCATACCGGGAGATAATCATGAGTTTTCCTTGCAGCATGTTGACCTTTTTTTTGTAATCTCAACTGATTTTGTGGAGCTTTATCTGAATGAGGTCAAACCAGTTTGCAGCTCACTATTAAAGCATTGTCTTGAGAGAATCTTTTTGGTAGTTGACCCAATTCGATAGCGGACCTTATTGTTTAGAGAGCTCCATAAGGAGAAACTTCTCCACCCTGACACTCCTGTACTGTTCTGCCTGAAAGTGCTATTTTGGTTGTCCTTGTAACTTTTTATTTTTTATTTTTAGATGCTTAAAGGCTCCACACTTCATTTGTTGTTTTTTTTTGTGTGTGTGTGTGTGAGAGAATTGCTGAAAACAAGGCGAAAGCTAGCGAAACTGGTGTAGGTCATCCAAAGTGATTAAAACATGCATTTGATGTCTTGTGGTGGCTTGTGGCACTCTGGAGTGTGTTACAGCCTTGTCAATTTTTTTATATATATATATATATTTATACCCCAACCTGCCCCACCCCACTCCACTCCAATAAAAGCACCCAAATGGAATTTTACGGATGGCGTAACTAATTTTCTTGACAAGAGGAAATAAGGTCTGAATCCCCCTAGCCGAGCCAAGCAAGCACAGTACGGTTGACTGAGTCCATTTCAATACGGTGGCAGCCTCACTGCCGTCTCAGTGGAAATGAATGAGTTGGAAAATCGAGTCCTGTGTTTTTTTTTTTTTTTTTTTACCCTTTTCCTTCCCCTCTTCTCTCTACCAATGGGGGGGGGGGGTTCAAGGTGTCCCTTCCCAAGGGTCTGTGGCCTGATGGACAGTTGAGATTGTAACATATATATTTTGTTTGCTAATGTGCTTTGAGACAGTGTTGCTTAGGTGCTAGGTGGTGTTAACTATCATTTGGAATTGTCATGAGACCACCGTACTGATTTTTTTCAACCGGTTATGTGCCTGAGTGGTATATTAACATATTGGGATTGAAGGCCTGGCTATCAGTGAACTTGATTAAGGCCCCCACAGGTCAAAAAGCCTAGAGAGGAGGAGGCAGTCAGCTGACCCCATTACTTAGATAAATAATTATTTATAGTTTGTGCTTTCCTATTTTGAGGTTGAGCGCCATCTCTTAAAGAGCTGGAATATGTTGCTTTTGTTGCAGTTGTTCCTCATCGACTTTGGTTTGGCCAAAAAATACCGGGACAACCGGACGCGACAGCACATACCCTACAGAGAAGACAAAAATCTCACAGGCACAGCTCGTTATGCCAGCATCAACGCACACTTGGGCATTGAGCAGAGGTAAGCACAATTTCCTTGAACCGATGATACATGGGACAATGTTTTAAACATTGCTGCAGAGCAGTCACATATAAAGTGTCTTGTGACCTGATTGGATGATCAGAACCGCTAGTATGCTTGTGATTCTAATTCTCCTGAGGAAAAGGGGATGCCCAATATCAGTGAGGATGTGTTTGAACAACAGTCAAATAGTTGCCTTGTGTGTGATCAGCTTAATGCTATAGAGGATCCTCCTTTTGTGAGTGGCTCGAGTAAATTCTTCACAAATCTTCACTGGGAATCGCACCAAAAGATATATGTAGTCATATCTAGGACCATTCCTTTATGGGCACTGACCAAAATGGTTTATCAAACATTGGCTATAGACGCCTAGTGAACTGATTTTGATACTCTTACGACCAATCTCACTTAGAGGCTGTCGCTGCTGCAGACGGCAGCTCATCCCATTGCCCTCAATCCTCTATTTGATGAAGTCCTGTCACAGCACTCAGTGATGAGCTGATGCCACTGTATTAAAGTCAGCAGTGTCACAGCTTCATACTCTGACAGACGGCAGTGACTCTGCCGCCGACTTTGCAGACCAGGGTCTCCACGGGAGCATTTCTGTGATTTATGGCCAAGTGGCGTTGGCGTGGCCTTAACCAGCCGATTGGCATGTTGCTGGTCAGCAGGTTAATTTAGGGGTCCAAACTGTACAGCTGCAGTCCCTTTCTCCCAACTGCCACTCCATGAGTAATCAGTTATATTTCAGTGGAATGTTATAGAGCACATTTTCAAATGCCTTGCCTTCAGTTTTAAGTGTGTATATGTGTGTGGTGGTTGTGTGTGTGGTGGTTGTTTTTTTTGTGTGTGTGTGTTTGTGTTGAGTTGCATTATTAATGAAGTGTGCTTCCAACAGTCGCCGAGATGACATGGAGTCGCTAGGATATGTGCTGATGTACTTCAACAGAACCAGCCTGCCCTGGCAGGGACTGAAGGTATGTCAGGCCGGTACTCCAGGGCACTTTGTCCATTTTGAGAGGAGGCCACTGGAAAGCTTAACCATCAGTGCTGTCTTTGGTTTGCTCTGTGTGTGTGTGTGTGTGTGTGAATGTTTGTGTGTTTAAATGATTTTCAAGCACATTAGAACATTAGAGGACATAAGAACACTATTAATTGCTGTGGTTCTATTGTGAGTGTGTAATTGCCCTTGATTAAGCAGTTAGGGTAAATTTACTGTCTTGCCTGCAGGTAAGAATTAGACTGTAACTGATCTTCAAGATGATCAGTAGATAGCGGCAGGACTTAATTACATAATACTTTTAAAAAGAAGTGGTACGTCGCCATATTTTTTTAAGCTTTTCTTAACTGTTAACCAAGATGGACTTTCTAGTTTTCTGGCTTTGTAAGCCTTGTGCTGTGAAATTGTCCTAATGTGGGGAGGAGGAGGGGGAGCTCTATTTAGAGCAGGGAAGGTTAAATATGGCGCAGTAGAGCCCCGCACTCTGTCTTAATGTAATTAAATGGAACATCAGCTTGCAAACCCTGGCCTGATATTCAAAGCTAGATGAAGGTCATATCCAGCAGTGCTGGGGTGGTGGATGGAAAGCCTGTGGTAGTAAAACACTCTGCTCAAGACTGCACGGCCAAAACTGAGCATAGTATTTAGGTGGAGGAGTTAAAGACTAAATTAAAGTAATGGTTTGCTTCTAGTTTGCTAGGAATCCACATTGCCCTACAGGCTAGTGATCTCAGTTGGTTTATTTGTGGGATGAACTACTTAGCGTTTTGCCCTGCTTTAAACACTCTTCTTATAACACTGTGATGTACTGCCCTGTAGATGCCCTGAGACTGTGCTGGTAAACACCATTCATTTCTCGCCCATATGTTCCACAGGCGGCCACAAAGAAACAGAAGTACGAGAAGATTAGCGAGAAAAAGATGTCAACCCCTGTGGAGGTGTTGTGTAAGGTAAGGACCGCAGGCCTTTGCCCACCCCCATTGCTGACGGCTCCAATCCCGAGAGCGGATTACAATGCCCCGTCACCGTAGCCAACAGACAGGAACAGGCCTTTGGAAGCCTCCTGAAGGCTGCCTATGCGTAGTGATTCCAGGACCGTTTTAGTTTCGTGGTTGTTTTTTTTTTTGTTTGTTTGTTTTTGGGGTTTTAGAGAATGGATGGCTGGAAATGTCAAGGTATGTAATAAAATGTGAGGACTGCACTGTCCAGAGGCCAGTGTGAGTAAAGGCATCAGGCAAAGGAAGGCCCAGAGGGGGTTGCTTTAAACCCCTGAGAAGTCGAAGGCCATTCCTGCATGACAGTTAAAAATGGAGGGTATAAATGTCAGCCTAATCCAGGCTGTAAATAGGCTTTAGGGTTTCTCAAGGCCCTCCTAGTTAAAACATGGCAGCCATGACCTGCGTAGCACTCTCTCCAAAGCTTCGACTCATCGCTGTGAAGATGCACGCTTGTACATGCATAGCCAATCATGCCAACACCTCACAGCCCCAGGCAGGGACACCTTGCGTAATCTCGCTCACTACCTCCAGCTCTGGAGAGTGGCTCTCGGTTCACTAATCCAGTATAATACTGTTAAGAATGAAGTTGAGTTTTTTATTTTTTTTTTGTTACTCAGCATTTCACAATGTGCCAAGGAGAATGGGGGAGGAGGGTATCTGTCCATTCAGTACAATCCAGCGCCAAATCCACAAAGGATATTTTTCTGAAACTGAGGTGATTGAAATTGGTGGTGATTTCAGCCCAGAAGCCAAGAAACAAATGGTCTTGTCTGGTTCACAGGGTTTTCCAGCGGAATTTGCCATGTACCTGAACTACTGCCGTGGCTTGCGGTTCGAGGAGGCTCCAGACTACATGTACCTGCGTCAGCTCTTCCGCATTCTCTTCAGGTGCTAATCACATCCTGCCCTTCCTTCTGACTCCTAAGGCCGTGCTCCAACACGCACTTTTAGCATTTGATACAACTCGGTAGTGTGAGAAAAGGATTAATTCTTTATGATGGTGGGGTGTTGAGTTGACCCAGTTTTCCAAACTCATTGACTTGACCCACCTCTCTCTGCCCCCCTGCTCTTTTAAAGTATGTAAGCTCTTTACTAACTTGACACCTTTTTAAACAAGAACACAACAGGGCAAATGGTGCTTTTGTGTACTTGAAATGAATTTCTAAGCATGTCTCTTCTGTGGGACAGTTTTCCTTTTTAACTAACCACTTTATTTTTTTTCCCTTGGATGAATCTTGTAAATTGTATTGACATTCTTTATTAATGTGTGTGTGTGGTCCTGCAGGACTCTGAACCACCAGTATGACTACACATTTGACTGGACCATGCTGAAGCAGAAAGCGGCCCAGCAGGCAGCCTCCTCAGGGGGACAGGGGCAGCAGGCACAAACCCCCACAGGCAAGCAAACTGACAAACCCAAGAGTAACATGAAAGGTTAGTAGCAAACAGCCAAGCGACGTTTTGAGTGCAAAAACAGAAGACACCAATTGCTTTCATTTGTTTGCGCAAAGAGGTTAAATGCAGAGAAAAAAAAATAGAGATATGTGTGTATATATATGGGGATTTGGAAAACCCACACCCAAAAAATTTACTTTAAGAATTAAGACGTGGTGTTTTTAAGAAGGCACCCAGGAAAAAAAAAAAAAATTCAATTGGTCTGTCTTGCAAATGCAATGACGTCCTTGGGAAATTTGACTACTAACTTTATGCCAAAGTGTCTATTCTTCTCTGGGCCAATGGGGTGACTTCATCAACCTTCTTAAGTGGATGTAAAACAATCATATAACGATCCCCTCTGTTAATTAACCCCTTTCCAAATGGGATATGCGATTTGACTTGATTTCTGGCAACTATAGTTTCTTGATCTAACACTTGTTAATCTGCTTCTTTATTTATTTATTTATTTATTTATTTTTCTTTTTGCTTTCTGACATATGGCATAAACTTTTTTTTTTTTTACACTGTAGTGGGATTCTAACTATTCACTAACACTCATCTGTTTGTTGGTTGTTTTGTTTTTTGAGTCCTGTTAATCTTCTCGTCACATCTGGTTCTGGGGTTCTCGTCCGTTCTGTCTCCAAGCTCTGTCACAGTGATATTGTGATGTTTCATCATGTGATGTTTTTTTGATTACAGTCTCAGGTGTTTGTGCTCTAACAGGAAGCTGGAAGGAGAGTCCTGGGTGAACCGTTATGGAGCCAGTTTTGGGACTGTAAAAATGCATAAATGAATGGACTAATCTGGAGTACATTTGAATGTGTAGGATTTACTTGGGGGACAGTGTATGATTAGGTTTTTAAAAAAAATGCACAAAGAATGGTCTCTTATAGACAGCAGTTTAATTACTCTTACAGCTAAAGAATAATCTTCAAGATTATCCTGTGAACAGCTTGGTTGCATTCCTCTTAGAACCTTCGGTTCCTGTCCACAATCTGCCCCATAATGTCTTTGTTTTAGCAACTCAAGCAAAGCCCATGTCTAACTCTTATTTAGCCATGCTGAAACGCTTGAGCAGACATCTTATTTCAGTGGACTAAATGGATCTTACCTATGCATGGCTGTCTCTCGCCTCATGCAAAATGTTGAAGTAGCATGCACACTGCTGCAGTGAAATACATTTTCAAGTTAAAATGCTGCACCTGTCCTTGTTGCTCCACATACAATGGGTCAAGGGGTAGCTTCGGCAATAATAGCAACTTTGGTCATCTTAAAGGTGCTACAGCATATGCATGTCTGACTAGATGTCAGCTAACAATTGAAGTGATGTGATGGGATATGACTCACTCCAAGCAGATGATCACAAGGGCAATATCAGTCTACCCCTCCTCCCTTCACTGAAGTTAAAAAAATAAAAATAAAATAGT
>JAVQKI010335705.1:0-12033 GCA_036025975.1 Nematalosa erebi
ACACACAAACACACACACACACATAAACCCCTCCCCACCCCCTTGTCATCTACCAACACCATCAGCAGGAAACTCTGCCATCATTTAAATGACACTGGCATTTGCATGGCTATCAAATCTCCCTGATGCTGCATTCAGCACGGGACACAGAGCTCCTTGCGCTAACGCTAGCTAGCTCTCAATGGCCTTGTGGCCGTGCCAAGGCCCCGGCTGCTTGAGCTAACTGTTATTCAACGCTTATTTGGAGAGAGTAAATGCAGTAATGAGATCAGTGCTGCTGAAAAGCGAGCACATTAAGGACCGTTGAGTGGAGGTGGGACTCCCGAGTTGGCACGCCGCTGGCTGGCTTTCTCCCACGCCCCTCTCTTAAGGCCACTGGATACGGTGGAAGATTCCTCGCATTTCCGAATGCTCAGTTAGGTGGGGAAAATGCAGACTTTGCATGGACGTGTTCGGCTGTGATTGGCCGAGTGCCAGAAAGCTGATGCTACTCGTTTGACTTCCAGTGCCCAGATGACTGAACTGTGGAGTCTTGCTTTAGGTGGTCAAAACACAAGAGAGACACTACAATGATATCACTGACAGTCAGCGCGTCATTCAAAAGGTAACCCTTCTATCAGAGTGAGAGCAAAAGAGGGTGTGTGTGTGTGTGAGTGCGTGTGTGCTGACACCCACCTCCTAACCATCTGCTAATGCTGCTGCTAGTGGTGTGAAGGTGTGAAATCCTATCGATATGCATGTATACACACACACACACACACACAACACACACACGCACCCACCCCCCACAGCAGGGCAAATGACACCTTTTAAGGTGACAAGCATCCTCACCACTCTCCCACTGTGAAATCAAGTAGGCTCTTTAACATAACACACGCACATACACACACACACACACACACACACACACACACACACACACACGCACCCACAGGGACCTATGACAATACAACCCCTTCACTGTTACCAGAGCACAGGAATCAAGTCCTAAAATCCCTGAACAACTACTTAGATTCAGCTAATTGTCAGCTTAAACCTGTAACAGGACACTCGCCTATGTGGCCAGTAACACCACTTTCTCAGGGGTCTTGGTGTGTGTTCTGTAAAGTGTTCTAAGATCTTTGGGAATGTGGAAATGGAAAGCACAAAGGAACTGTACTTGAGGAAATCACTTGGAGTTGAAATCCTTAATGCATAATACATACATTCCAGAACTAAGCAAAAACAGAGCATTTAGTTATTGTAAAGAAAGCAAAACTTTCAGCACTCACTGAGAGACACAAAAGTATGGAGGTTTTTTGTGGTGATATTCATTCACAGACACAGAAAATCTTACACACACTCACTCAACAACGATCTGTGCAAAATTTTCTTGGATCATCCTCAGGATAACGGCATCTCTGTTGAAAATGTCAGCATCGTTAGCAGAGAAGGTCAGAGGCTGGCGTCGAGCCTTAAGCCAAGTGTGAGCTTTTTTGCCAATCGTAAACAGAACGGGTTTAACAAGTCAGACGCCCGCTGCCTGAATCTGAACATCTTTAATTATCTCATAATCGCCCCGACGCTCACTCATGATGACATAACATCATCATCATCAACCTCTGCTTTGAACCGCCCAGCACCAGTGTCAGCTAGCTCTCTTTCTCTCTTTCTTTTTCTCTCTCTCTCCCTTACTTTCTGTCACTCACTCTCTTTCATCATTGCATCCTCCACACACACACACACACACACACACACACACAATCACTGAATTACTGACATTTAAGTTATGCAACATTGTTCATAAAGGCATTTTCAACACATCATTAAACCACAACAGATGGTATTCCACCCTGTTGAGAACACAGCCCGAGAGGATCTGGGCCGATAAAGAACGGTAACTGGGAACAAGTCTTCAGACATACAAATGTATAAACCAACTTTGTCTCCTGAAAAGTCTCCTCCTGCTGAACGCCCACAAGTTCTGGCACCATTGTACCTCCAACTGACCCGATGCAGGTGCAAATGACTCTATTTATACAGGGAATTCCCTTTCTGTTTCTCAACAAACAGGAGAACCATGACTCATAGCAATTGTGTGTGAGTGTGCAAGTGATTGTGTGTCAGTGTGTGTGTGTGTATTTTCAGGGTGGGTGTGTGTACACAAGTCCCATCAAGCCCGAGCTGCTCAGCTGTGGAGGTTTTTTAGAGGAAGTAGGGAATGATTTGTGTGACCCATGCCGTGGCCCCACACATGCATAATCAGCTGCAAATCTTCGACGTCTGGTTTGTTTGAGATCGACTTACTGCTGCTTGAGTATTTACATAAACCGTCTGTATCTAAAAGACAGTATATCATTAAAGGATATTGGTCACTGGTTCAACAGTTCACTTTCTCATAGTAACAACAGTCTCTCTACCGATCAAATAACACCAGCTATCTCACGATAGACAGGAGACTCTATATTTCCATCCTCATTGACTAACAAAACTGCAAAAAAGCAATGGGGCATTGTTGACAGACAGGACCCTCATACACACCACAGATTTACTCATTTCATGCTCAGCAAATTTTTACTACGATGGCTTGGATATCTGAATACAAACAAACAAATACACAACAAAACAACAACTCTTTTATCAAGCAACCTTTCAAGATGTAGTGCTGGTGAAATTACAACCACATAATGACTAAGAATCCATCAGCGTTTTCCTTCTGCTGAAATTCTTTTGATGGTGCAAAACTCCAAACTGGATTCTTAGTGCTGTTATGTAGAAAGATCAGCATTTCCATCGAAAAATGCTGCATTTCTGAGTATAGGAAGGTGCCTGAGGCACTGAAAAGCAATGTTCTCTGGGGCAGCTCTTGTCTGCTGAAAGTAAGTGCATAAAACAAAACTGGATAATATTGTCAACATTTACTTAATCATAATCTGATTAATTAACACAAAGTGGTGCGTGAACATGAGTAAGTGTGTGTGTGAGACCATACTGAGAGCAGCACTCTCTCTCTTCATATACACACTCACAGAGAAGAGCCTGAGCCAACCTAATGGACTGGGCATACCTCACCATCCTATTGGCTTCCCTCAAACCTCCAGATCCATTCAAACAGAGCTGGAATATTCCACCCTGGAACTGAGACTTGGGGCAGTATAACTATCATCACAGAGAGACAGACAGAAAGAGACAGACATAGAGATGGAGAGAGAAATGGAGTGGGAAAGGGGGATAGAGAGAAAGAGAGAGACAGAGGTGAGCGAAAGAGAGAGCTGGTTGGGCTGCTACAGTGGGCTAGGTATTTATAGTCTAGAAGGAAAGGTTGGACATCTTTACACTCCAAAACATCTGGCTTCCATGTGGCTCAGAAAAGGCAGAGGTGGAAAGGAGGGAAAAGGGGAGAGAAGGAAGGAGGGAGGGAGGTAAGGAAGGAGGGAGAGGGAAAGGAAGGAGGGAGGGAGGGAGGGAGGAAGGAAGAAGAATACACACACCTTTAAAACCGACGCACCTTGACATGTCAGGACAGGAATGGCACTCTAAGCGTCCCTCCTTTAGACACCCACACACACACACACACACAAACACACACACAGATTAGTGTATGTGGCAAAAACAGAGCGTGAGGTCTCCATTTACAGTGCATCAAAAGGCTAACCCTCAGCTGGTTTAATCCAGACGGAGCTCTGACATTTGGTCTGTCTGTGAGCCCAAATAAAATGTGTATGCTGGCTTTCAGTTAGTGAATGGGCCACTATAGAAGAGGAGTGCCCAGTGCCTTTTTACGCAGTTCCCATCACGCAAAGCATTCTGACCCACTTCTGATTGGCACACGTGCTTGGTTGAGCGGAGAGCAAACATGTCGACCTTTTGTGCAAGGTTGTGTTTGTGATTGTGTGTGTGTGTGTGTGTGTGTGTGTGTGTGTGTTTGAGTGAGTGAGTATGTGAGTAAGAGGAAAGACAGAGATGTGCTGACAATAAGTTGTTGTTTAAAACTAAAGGGTAATGGATGAAGTGCTCAGGTGGATTTCTCCAAGGAATGAAGGAGTGAGCGTGACAATGGGAAGTCTACACAAACACACACACACACACACACAATAGAAATTCAATCCTTAGTTCCAAACCGGAAACACGGCAAAGGAGTTCCTGAGTGTGTGTTTGCGTATGAATGCACATGTGCAGGGCTGTTTTCTTTTAAAAATTGGCGGGGACAGCGCTATCTTAACAGCCTTACACAAATCAATGTCTTGGAAAAAGATTGCCTCAAAACATTGCGCATGTTACTATTAGAGGGACAGGTAGAACAGGAGACATTCAACAAGGAAAGACAGAAAGAAAGAGAGAAAGAATGAAAGAAAGAAAGAAAGAAAGAAAGAAAGAAAGGAAGAAAGAGGCAGTAAGAGGCAGAGAGAAGGAGAGAGTGAGAATGACAAAATGAGGCACAGAGGGGAAGTAAAAGAAATGACCCATTTCTTTCTGGCGTTTTCCGCTTTGGCAGTATTTTTCACAGATGCCTGGGAGGATCGGAGCCATACTGTGAGACAGAGCAGAGGAGAAAATAGGAGAGACAGAAAAAAAGAGAGGGAGAAGGATGACTGAAAGGCTAAGGAGACAGAGGGAAAGAGAGAAAGTAGGAGAGTGTGTGTGAGAGAGAGAGAGAGAAAGAGAGAGAGAGATAGAGGGAGAGAATGAAGGTGTACAAAGATCCTCAGGCATGACTTAAACTAAGCCACAGGAAGACAGGAACACTGTAATGTTCCAGTGAAGAAGAGGATAGTGTTAGTGTGAACGTGTGTGTATGGCAACTTTTATTTCTACAAGGTAGCTGCATCTGAACTTCAAAACCTCTAATATGTCTCAAGAGGACAGCAGCATTCCAAATGTTCCGATATTTTTCGCTTCTTCCTTTTTGGGAAAACTTCCACATTGCCCCCACAGCCCTTCTACACTTAGCCTAATTATATCCACTTCTCCAGTGCTGGACCAATAAGCATCCTTCCTTTTGGAAGCACTATATTCAGTCTCAGTGCTCTTTCCTCTATAAAACACTAATTCCTCTGACAGTCCCTCAGCTGGGTGGCCCAGCACAGAAGGGGACTCCCCGTCTAACAGCCTCTCATTCAGACGAGCCTCCCCTGCCTTGGCTCATCAGCTCAGGTCACACCGGGGTCACGACAACAACATTGATGGGAGAACTCTGGAGAGCCACACACAACGACACAAAACGACAACAGAGAGTACACACAACACACACACACATACACACAAGTGCCTACGACTGGCTCCTGCTGTTGAGTTAACACAAATTTAAGGAAGGTGAAGGCTGAGAACTTAGCTTACCCAAAAATGAAACCATTGTGTAGGCCAGGGTTGGTGTACCCGTCATGTCCACCTGATTCAGTGTTTGTATTTACATTTACATTTATGCATTTCTATCAATGACATAAGGCCCAGTCCCCCTTAGAGCAACTTAGGGTTAAGTGCCTTGCTCAAGGGCACAACGGTGGAAGCCAGGCTACTAGCATGCTAGCCTGACTGTAGTGAATGGACAGAAACGGTTTTGCTAATCTTTAGCCAATCCACTACGTTACAGGACAACAAAAAACAAGCAAGGACTTAAACATACAATTCAACAGCAGTTCTAAATCTCAAATACTACAAACTGTAACAGGAAAACAGTTCCTGACTGGTGATTTATGCCTCATTAGCTCACAGTTAGCAGGGAGTAGCTAATAGAGCTACTATAAGCAGTGAGTCTGAGGAACCCTAGTTCAGAATCAGCCCATGCCGAAAACTTTAACTGAGTAACTGATGGCCCACAGTAAAGGGTCATGGTTTACACAGATTAACTTCAAAGGTCTAATTACACACTTCCCCAGCAAAATACCCGAACACACACACACACACACAAACAGGTTATTCCTCAAGAGCCATGTGGTCCGCAGCACGTGTGCATGCTTATCTCAGCAGATAACACACACTTCATGGAGCCAAATGCAAAGCACACGCCACACACACTCCCCTCTACAACTGTCTCCATAACGGTCTTCTCTCACTCCTCACTCTCACGTCAGGGTCCCCCAGCAACACCCGCTACTCCGTCCATCCTTTTTCATCTCATTGATGGCCTCCACTTCTGACTCTTTTTCTTTTTCTTTTGGGGTCATCCCCTTTTTTCCCTCTCTCTTTCTCTCTCTGATACACATCACAAGTGCCTGAGGCAAAGTATTTCAAAAAGAGAGAGAGAAGCAGGCAGAGCACTTCATGGAGGAAAAAAGAGCACACAGAGGAGAAAAGAGGAGAGAAAAGGAATGATGCAGGAGGGGAGAGAGAGAGAGAGGGAGCACTCAGAGAGAATCATGCCTGTAGGCCAGGCATGAAGCAAAGTACATAAACACACACACACACACACACACACATAAACATCACACACACAGTGCTACAATGTGAACTACCTGAGCCACACACTCTCAAGTTTCTGTGTGTGTTTGTCACGTTAATGTTTGATGTTTGTGTGTGTGTGTGTGTGTGTGTGTGTGTGTGGTTGTGTTTTCAGAAGGCAATGGCTGCTGATGCAAACTGAAGCCTTAAGGCATGGCAAGGTTGGGAGGTCAAGCATGAGAATGTCTGTGTGTGTGCAATTTGTTGTCTTCCTTTAATATCCTGGTATATCCAGTATATCTGTGTTTCAATTTGCATATACTTATGTGTGTGTGTGTTGTGTAGTGTTGTGTAGTGCATGTACTGACTGCAATAGCAAGAGTTCAAATGTTTTTTTTTAGTTTAGTATGTAATCAGAGTAATTACAGAGTGTCTAGAGCTGAGACACGCAGACACAGACACAGACACACACACACACACACACACACACACACACACACACACACACTGCTAAGAGGAGACAAACAAAACTGATGATCACTACAGTGCAGACACAAGCCACTTCGTTGAGTATTTGCTGCATCGCTCCAAAAAAAAAGAAGCAAACACTCTTGCCTTATATTGATTGGATTGCTTTCTATTTAATCCACAACACTTTCACCAAGAGGGACTTGTGTGTGCTATACCTTATGCAACTAAATTCACCATAAGACTTATAAGCACCTGATAGCAGTGTGTGTGTGTGTGTGTGTGCACGCTCACACACATCCAAACATCTTTAGTTTATTTGCAGGAGAGCTTTGTTCATCAATCATGGTAAACACACTCTCACCTTCCTTTCCAATCTGTTCACTGTTATTGACATCGCTAGTCTATCATACAGTCTGTGTATGTTCTAAACACTGACCACTTATGATGGATGGTGCTGGAACTTATAATGTAGACATCCTCACACTCCAGTATTTAGGCTCTCATCCCTCATATCCATAATCCACATGCACACGCACGCACGCAGACACACACACACGCACACACACACACACTAATGTGTGAGACGTTAATCCAGTAGCAACTACACCTTATGAATGGAATCACAGGGATGGAAACAGACAGAACTAGGGAAGGTTTCCGCCTAAGAAGCATTAAAAAACCGCATAAACGTGCGGAGCAGCCACACGCCCGTGCAAACCGCAGTCCCCTCCCACCTCAGAGGCAAACTGGCTTCGGTCGGAGGAAATTCTTCCCGCATAAAACACTTTCATCCGGTAGTATCAAAATGTGAATCAGCAGTCATCGTCTAACGTTATTACGCAATCGCATAATGTAAAACTGTGTTCTTCCATCTTGACTCATTTGCTTCGTTAATGATGACTTTACAGAGTTACAAAACACTTACATGCACAGGCTTACATTTGCATTACGAAGTTATACAGCTTATTTAAGTGTTTTCAACATCTGCTTGGCTAAAACGGAACACGACGCTAATATTAAACCAACACAAACCGCGCGGAGGAAATTGCAAGCATTCCTGAATCCTGAAGGCACTTGGGTCTGCGCGGTGACCAAACCATAGCCTCCGGCTATACGCTATTTAGGCCAAGTCGTATACTTTGACAAGAGCAAGGCATTGTCCAACGACGTGACGTTAAGTTGTCTTTAAAGTAAGGCCTTCACTGACTTCATGGTGGTGAAGTAAAGCTTAGTAAGCTTTCCATTTTGAACACTTCTGGGCTGAAGTTCCATCACCACTAACTTACACAAATAAACCGCCATGCTCCAAACTATTTCCTCGTCTACCCTGTTTGCATGCAGTGATTTGAGTAGAGAGACTAGCCTTTCCAGTTGTAATATGTTAACAGCCCTAGACATTGACTCGAAATCACAATTGACCATTTTTTTCTCACAATCGATATATCTCTTTTGCACATTTCCCTTTATAAGCCATCGTAACTTGATTCAGGATGACCATAGGCGTCTGTATGGCGCGGTATGCGCGTTAATCCGTCTGCAACCTTTACGGTTATTGCAGTTATTTGGGAACAAGCAGTTGCTTTACCTGCTAATAATAATACGCGAGATTCCATTCCTGCGCACAAAAATACTGGGAGCTAATTTAAAAGACAGCGTGACTACCCCAAGGACCCAAAAACAGAGCTGTGATGCAGCGATGAGACATTCAGCGCGCAACTTTACCCAACTTCAGCATCCAGCCCCTAAACATACAGACTAAAACCTATGTTTTAGTGTCCTCCAACACCTAGATCCGGCGCCACTGTGGAGACCATTAAAAGTCCCGAGAATCTAAATTAATACGAAGGGTACATAACGTTCAAATCAATAGAAAAAGTACTAATGCCAGACGTTGGTTGTATTCAGCGCTGCCAGGAGTTTCATACGACAGCCTAGCAGCAGAACGAATCTGTTGGTTTCTCGATCAGTTGTTAAAATGCATTTGCTGGTGAGGCGACAAGTCTGGCATGGAGAATGAGAATAAGACTCTACATAGGAAAGTATGGCTGATATTGGCAAAAGTATCTGTACTAAACCACCTTACCAGATGACCGTAATTCAACCAGTCTCTGAGCGTTAGCACCGTTGCCAATCCCATTTCAAACAGACGGAACGCAAAGAATCAAAACAATCCTCGCGGTAGCGGCGGCGGGACCACTCAACTACGTGTGACTTCATATCCCCCATCGCACGACTGTAACGTTAAACCTTCCCAAAGCTACTGTAAGTTTGTCCCACACAAAACACCAATACATTTGTAAATTAAAGAAATGTTCACTAGAGCCAGTAACACTTATGCTACTCTAATAGACGGTCAAATTCAGCTATGGAGTGGTAAGCGCTTCTCTGAAAACTTGTGCGATTGTCCGATCCTTCACAGGCTACCTACTACTACGGGTATGTTGGTGGTCAGTGTGGATAACAAAGACCTTCCGAAAACGGCAAGTATTCAAAAAAACTCACCTTTAATTAGACACCCCAACCTTCCAAAATCCACAGCGACCTATAATCCACGTAAACGTTCAAAACTTAAGCGTAAATCCTTTATTTTATGTGCTCTCCAGAGCGCTCCGTTACAGACTCGGTCTAGGATACATCGTCTCTGTAGCGAACCGCCTATCCCAGAGAACTGTAACAAGTAGCGATACATGTGGAACTAAGAGAGTGCATGGTTCATTCCACCAAAGGGGTCGGTACAGATACACAAAGATATGGCATATAACTAATTAAATTCCGGAATGAAATGTGTTTGTACAGGTCTGTTTATTTTTAGAAGTTGTCTTTAAAACAACATTATGTAAATTGGGAGAAAAGTTTAAAGGAAACAAACTCTCCCTCCCTATGTAGTTGAATTTGGTAGCGTCCACGACTGCCTGTCATGCCATTCTTACCGACTGTAGCAGCAGTGCTGCAGCAATTTTGGATGCCTGGGAAATGGGAGAGAGGTAGAGGGGGTGGGGTAGCTACGTGCAAGCGTATGCCCTAAGAAAGTTGTCCAACTTTTGTTTTGAGATTACAGTGAGGGCTTTGGTGTTTAACTGTCTTATGTTTGGCATTAGGTCGCTTGTTTTGGAAAGAGCTTTTTCGCTTATTTTGGAAAATATTTTTTTCCCCTCCCACAGGCTTGGCCAGCTTTGCAGACAGCACGATATTAGTTCCTAGCTGTGATGAGTAGCTGTATATAAAAAGGTGGGAATAGGTTCATACCTATGAATCTAGAAATATGATTCCACTCATATTAAAACCACCAGTGATAAGCTGATTGGGACAGTCATTTGACTGCTTTCATTCAGCATTTAGGACAGAAATGAGTAAGGACACAATGAGAGCAAAGAGCCTGTATTAACCTCTCTTTTCAGACATAACACTAAATTACCAGGTGAACATGTGTTAGCCTACTACTTTTTAATGTCATTACAAGTTACTGTATATTACCATGCTCAGTGTACAGACAAGTGCGTGCACACACACACACACACACACACTTTTCACAGACGTTGTCATTTACCTAATCCCCCCTAGCCTACAGGCCTGATCAGTCACACTCCCATGAGTCAAGGGGCTTTGAACTTTGTTCCCGCCTTTCAGATGAAAGGATGTAGACTGTGATGGAGGAGAGAGAGAGAATGAGAAAGAGAGAGAGAGGGAAAGAGGGGAACACAGTAAAGAAATGAAACCCATTAACCTGTATGGCCATTAGTATCCCTTACTGGACAGAAGACAGAAGACAGACTTCAGGTCTACCCTCACTCTACACCGGCCTCCTCTTTGGAAGAGTTGTATCAGAAATTAGAGTATACTATCATCAGCGCATACTAGGAAACAGTCTACTGTAGTGCTCTTTGCTCAGTGCATTTTTTACACTCTTGTTCTGATTTAAAATGTAGTCCAGAACTACTCTGCTTTGCATCAGTACTTGACAAACACTCTCTTGCCTTGCACAGTCTAAAAATAAATTTAAATTTTCAAACTTGAGAGACGGACAGATATACTTTCAATGTACTGTACCTTGTAATAACTTACTTTCAATTTACTTTGTTGTTTTTTTTCTGGAAACATGGCATTAGAAACAGCTGAAAGACACCATCTGCAACAATATATCACTCACATTGCATGGGGAGACATCACCACATGCAGTGAGATTGAAACAAATAGTCATCGCAATGGGGACGCGTGACATACAGCTATTGTGTCTCCCCGGAAGTCCTGAGTTTGTGTTTTTTTTCCCACTTGGCTGCCATCTTTTGTCCTAGCAGGAGGTGTGCTGTGTTACTCTCCAGTTACATAAACCACAAGTGTGTGTGTGTGTGTGTGTGTGTATGTGTGTGTGTGTTTGTGTGTGTGTGTTTGTGTGTATGAAAAATGATTTTGAGGATTAATTTTGTGCATACGTGTGTGTGTGTGTGCGTATGTGTGTGTTTGCTTGGGCATGCACATGTGTAAGACATAGATAAAAACAGAAAGTTTGTGTGTGTCTGTATGTGTGTGTGTGTGTGTGTGTGTCCGTCTGTCTGTGTGTTACCCATGTCTGTGTGTGTGTGTGTGTGTGTGTTTGTGTGTGTTACCCATGTCTGTGTGTTGCTCTGGTAGGAGCAATATGATATTCTGCACTCACTCCCCCTCATTTACTCCCTAGTGGAGTAGAAACACTGAATGAACAGATTGTAGAGAAGAGTGTGAAGAGAGAAAGAGAGGGAGAGAGCAAGAGACAGACAGGGGAGCCTTAGGGGTGGAAGAGGAGGAAAGAACAGGCTTTAGAGGTGAAGAATGGGTATGAAATGAAAGGGTGGGAGGAGAGCGTGAAGAAAGTCTGGAGAGGAAGGACTGGAGCGAGGGAGGAGGTGAAAAGAGGACAAGGCTGGACAGAGGAATGCAGCAGCATCCTACAAGAATTTGCACCACATACAACACTTTGACCACAAGTCGTTACTTTATTTATTTAGTTTTTTGTAAGGCTAACACATCTTCTGTTTGTGTGTGTATGTGTGTGTTTGAAGGTGTGTCTGTGTGTGTCTGTGTACTGTATGTGTGTGTGGCTGTGGCATGTATTTGTACTCCAGTGCGTGTCTGTTCTACAGTTATGTACACAAACCACGGGTAAGTGTGTGTGTGTGTGTGTGTGTGTGTGTGTGTGTGTGTGTGTGTGTGTGTGTGTGTGTGTGTGTG
>JAVQKI010336106.1:0-11691 GCA_036025975.1 Nematalosa erebi
GATGTTCTTCCGCAGATTCTTTATCCTACATTAGAGGGCAATTAGGATGAAACTTCTACAGGTGTTTAGAAATGGACAACATACCTTTAATGCAGACAAACTAATGTGACTGCTTAGACAATGGCTACAGGCCACACTGAAGATGATGTTTTTGTTTTGTTTTGTTTTTTTTTCAAACAGAAAGAATAACAAAATATTTTAGGACAGAACTGACAACTGATCAATCTATAGTGTGTCACCTCAATATTATAACAGGTGGTTGTGATGTTCACAGTCCAAAAGAAAAAAATGAAGAAGGCAAAAGGAATTTTGCATTATCAGAACCCCCAGGTTCCAACTGCAAGCCAATAAGATTGGCAATCCTCAAGAACGCCAATTACTGCAGATTGTGGATCATCTCCTCTTTGGCTATGAGGTGGGTGGTCTTGTTGACCAGAGCCATCAGAGAGTTCAGTTTGTGGGACCAGTCGTTCAGCAGGTCGTTGGGGTCCTTGGGCCTCTGGAAGTTGATGATGCCAGCAAGCCGATCCACTTTAGCATAGATGGTCTTGTTAACCACCAGAGTGGACAAAAACTCCTCTGACTCCTACAGGAGATTAAAATATTAGTGGTGAAAAAAATAGTTACCAGTATACACAATAAGCACTCGCACACATACACACACAAACACACACAAAACCAAGGGGACAGGACCAAAAGGACTTACATCAATGGAGAGATCCAGCAGTCCTGCCATCCTCTTCATGGTGATCCTTGTGTAATACTTAGCCATAATTCGGATGTTCTGGGAAGAGTGATACAGGGCAAGGAAATATAAAATTTCTCAATCTACATTTACACTCAAAACTTGACTTCATGTTCACAGTTTTGTGACATATTCCTCTCTGAATCCCACAACAGACTCAACCATCCTCTTACCCACTGTGATCAACCATCCACCTCACAATCCCCAAAAACACAGAATAAGGAAACTCACATGCTCCACCACTCTGTTCTTCAGGTCTCCCCATCTCTTCTCGCCCTCCTCCGAGTAGGTGAAGACGTCCGTGGCAGGGCTGTCTGAGGAGCCCTCCCTCAGCTCCTTTCCAAAATCCTCCACCACAGAGGCCCAACGCATCAGCTCCATGGTGGTGAATTGCTTCAGCAGATCCCTGCAGAGATAGGAGGACCATAAACTCAGAACCTTACAGCCATCAGTAAGGACACACCCACAGTCACACTCACACTCACTTAAAACAGGACCAAGTACTGAATAGATCACATTTAAAAAAAAAAAAAAAAAAAAGGATAATAAGATGGACAAGTTTCAACTGTGAAACAAAAACAAACGGGAGAATGATTCTCAAGGCAGGAGGATGACAGACAAGGAAATCTCCTTCGCAAAAGGTTTCTTACTTGTACTTAGGAATCTCCTCAAGCTTTTTGTCAGCATTGATCCTGTGGACCAGATCAGACTGCTCGTTGTCGTAAGGTGCCAGAATCACGTATAGTACCACACTCTTCAGGGCCTGCAATATTAGATCTATTAACAAAACTGCATTTGACAACCATCAACACATACCCCATGCTAGACAGCATCTAAGAAAAAGACCCCCCCCACCGCACATACACACCCACACACAATAGCAGGTGTGCCATACCTGATGCCATTTGCTACTGTCTTCCAAGATGCAGGGGGTGTCATAGATGGCACGGTAGTGCTTGCAGATGGAGAGGTAGGAACCTTCATGCTGATCCACTTGAATCATCAGGTTGTAGTACTTCAGCTTTGATTCCTACATTCAACACATCACAAGGGGATGTTTTCAATCACTGTAAGCTACAGCTTCATGGGGAGCACATTTAGGAGAGCCTCTACCTTAGCTCTCTAGCATTAATGAAGAGCACTCACCTCTGTGCCCTCTTCTTGGAAGAACTTGGTGTTGATTTTCTTGCTGATGATCTGGGTGCGGATGTAGTCCTTCACGGCGATGCACAGCCTCATCTGCTCAAGGATGAACTCCACCTTCTCCTTCTTCTCCATGGAGCCGTAGGTCTCCACCTAAAACAGAAAGGAGGATTCCACTAAAGCTAGGAACTTAACCCCAATATTGATACAATGGAAGATCCGGGTCCAGTAATCTGAGGTAAACCTCATCCTGTGCGTTTCTCATTCTGTCCATAGTTGACAATAACAACTGAATCAGACTGAATCAACCATGTTTGATATCATCCAGAGTTGTCTCTATATGGCTCTGACATCATCTTCACTGTGAGTTCTATGGTCACTGTGATACTCATAACTCCCAATTGTACCACAATGAGTCTTTGACATGTTCAGTCTTGTCCAAATCATAAAAGACTGCTTTGTTTCTAGCTTAAGTGAAAATATCTGCATATCCAAGCAATGTATGATGTGACAGCTGTGGCTTTCCAGTTTACTTTCATGTCTTCAAAAAGAGTATAAAGTGACACTGTATGGGTCATGAAAGTTTGAAGACTTGTAAGTGTAACCCCGTAAAATAGCATGGGACAAAAAACACTGGACAAATCATTAATGATCCTTAACTGAACAGTCTGTGACAAGTCTGCGCATCATTTTACCAAGTGTATGCTGTGTGTGACTTTAGTCACAAATGATCTTTTCAAAGTCCCAAAATATTTACTTTAGTTTTCAAAATGTTTAAGTGTAAAAAAACAAAACACAAACAACAATTTTAAACTGAAAATATTATCAAATGTATTAGAATACCTGCAGTTCCTGAAGGATGGAGGCAGCCTCTTTCACGTCGCCATTTTGCTCTTTAATATTAGCCAAGGTCTTGGTTAGCCTGGCACGCTCAATCTCCACATAGATCTGTGGCAAAAATACCAAGGTTACTACTGCTGCTGAATGAAGGACAATGCAGATTAAGCCACATCACTATGCTTCCAAATTATTCATGCCCAACATCAGTCAATACCTTTCCAGCTGTGACTGTCCTCAGGGTGTCAATAAGTCTCAGTTTGATGGTTAGGTCACTCAAAGTATCAACATACTTGCAACATTCTTGCACCATCTTTGCCACTGCCTGTGATAAATTAGAAAAATGAGATACTGACACACAACATATACTTCAGAAAACAACGGAAGCGCGTCTGAGTATATAATCCCAGTGGGATACTTCTACAAGAACACCATCATGTGTACCTGTTTTAGCTGACTCCTCCTTTTTGACAGCAGCATAATGTTTTCATTGAGTGCATCCCAATCTTTGGCCTCATGGCACATCTGCACAATAGCCACCAAAATCCTGGACGTCGAAACCATATCAGAGGCCTAGAAATACACAAGAGCAGACAAAACATATGCTATATTAGGATACTGTCACGGCCTACACAACTCTAGTAAGTAATAACAGAGTTAAATCAATGTTGTAAGGAATTGCTTGCTCACCGTTCTCGTTTGTTTTTCTAAAGACAGCAGACTTTCAACGGCTTCTTGAAGACGTCCTTCCTGCAACGTGAAAAGTAGTAATCACAAGGTTTCACGAACACCATTTATAGACGGAACGTGCGACCAAGGATTTGATGTTTAACGATATCAGAGAAGGTTGATTACGATCTTTTGAAACATTAGGAAACTAGTAATGTTAGCTCAAACCGTTTTCACAAAACGGCGTACCAAATGATTAATATGGAAACCTTGTACTACACAAGAGGCATCATTGACAGTTAGCTAGCAAAGTCACATTAAATAGATTCTAGAAGTAGGTAAATATAGCGCCATTAGATCTGCTTCACAGAATGCTAACCTCTAAGACATAACTGACTTTCCTTAAGAGAAAAACATAAATAGTAAAAAACAAACAAACATTGAACATGACAAACAGGGATGAACTAGCTATAGCTAACAGTGCAAACTAGCATACTGTCAAGCTAATGCAATGAATGGTTGACGGATTCTTGACAAATATCCACATGAAAGCATAAAGTTTTACTTTTCTATTAATTGACTTACTGTTTTAAAAAAAACGGTGTAACTAGCATTCTATAAACATACCAGTTTAATTTGCCATGATTGACACAAAGTAAAGGTTTACGTTAGCTAAGTAGGAGTGTTAGCAAATAGATAGCAGGCTAGCGCATCGTCAATGCTACATCATGACTCAGCCGAGATATTCATTCAGCTTACTTTTGCCATTTTTTCGCATTCCGGTAGCCGTTGATCTACAGTAGAACTGTAATCAATCTCCATCTTAACAATCTTTCCATCTGACCGCTCTGCTCTATCGTCCGACATTGCGAAACTTCAGAAAAATATATATTCTGTTGCTGTAAATGAACTTCAGTCACTTGCTGCCCAAACTAAACGCTTAGCATCTCTTGTGTGTGTTCCGGAGGCTGGGGGAAAAATCAACCAATGACAACAGAAAGATTTTCTTCTTCTTCCTCATGCTAATTAGCTACAGGTTTTGGTAAAACCTCTTGTTGACTTTACTGCCACCATATGGACTGGAATTGATAGTGTTGATGTTCGATATTCAGAGACGCCCTTCACCGCACTCTGAAATTGTTTGGAATCTATTTCGCCTGGGGCGCAGTATGCCACTAAGTGAAAAACGTAAAAGCTACTGAAAATAGGCAGCTCCTCAACAAAAAATTCAGACTCTGATAACTTGAGAAATAACTAACGTCATTAGTTTACAGCCTACCTTTTCAGTGTTACACAAGTAGCTTTTAGAGCATTAGAGACTAATCTTAATTTAAGGTAAGGGGCCAACATTTCTGGTGCATTTTAGAGATTTGTGAGCTTCCTCATAATTGACAGGAAATGACGAAATAACTTCAGTTTCAGTCAAGGAAGTGGTAAACTGATTATAAACAGTACACATGGAGGGTGTGTCCGAGTGAACATTTTATAAGTAAAGGGTTTTCAAGGGAATAATGGGGGACGTAGCGAAAGCTAAACGTCGGGAACAATTAAAACGATGGTCCGGATCAAGTACAGACAGAGAGCCAGCAGTACCCAGACAAAGGTGGCGAGGAGATGTGGGCACGGGAGAGTCGGAGGCCGTAGGCGTTGAGGAATCGGAGGGATCTCAAGATGCGGATGGAAACGGATCTACCACCGAGGATCACCAAGGGTTAACAAAGCAAACTATGAAACGAAGGTAAAATGAAAAGAACAAGTATATCAAAATCTATTTGCTTTTAAATCAGTAGGATTAAAGATTACTCTTGCAGTTAACGTTGACGAGTTAGCCAGCTAACGCTAGCAATTCGAGCTAGCTGACAACTTAAATGTTATCGTTCCTGTCGCTAGAACACAAGCTAACGCTACACACTTTAGTTTCTACAAAGCACAGAGCAACCGGGCTGTTGAGATTGTCTTCCTACTTAATCCCCCGCCAGATCTATAGTATTTATTGAGAATCATAAAATGAGATATTGCAATGATTATTATCGACGCTGTCAAATGGCAATTCGACATTTCAAACATGTCGACCGCTCAAGATTTGAGACGTGATGATGGAAGTGAAGTGAGGCACAGGTTCAGACCCAGGTTCTGGGTTAATCTCTTCAGGTTAAGTGCTAACCTGATTATTTAAATTGGCGAGGTAGAAAAATAGGTGAAGAATTATTTCATTTACACATATGGTATAGTAAAGAATATTTAGCCTAACCTCTCTTTAACAAGTCTAATCTTGTCAGTTGAACGAATTGAAAGAAAGGAATGAGTGGAGTGATGTTTTCCTGTAGCTTGAAATTTGAAAAACAATGTCAGAACGAACGAGGTTCTGAGTTCAGATAGACCAGTGTTTCCTCAATCATGGTTTCCCCAGGCGAAGAGTTCACTTTGAGAGGACGGCCGAGTTCTTAGCTGTGTGCGCCAGCGGTGATACAGAGGAGGCTGGGGAGATGCTAAAAGAGGCCAAAGAACAGCTGGTCCAGGACCTCAATGGAGGAATCGTCAACTGCTCCAATGCCGATGGGATCACCGCCCTTCACCAGGTCGGTAAATGCCATTTCACCAGTCAGGATTTCCCGCTAATGTCTTTAGTGCATTTAAAACGTATTCTGGAAGGTGTGTGTTTCGTGATTTCAGCTACCGCGTCTTGCCTGCCTGCCAGCCACCCAGCATTTGTACCGCTCCTCATGGATTTTGTTCTGGACTAATCTTACTCACCTGATTGCACTAATCAGATAGTCCTCTGGATATGAATAGATGTGTTTAGGTATGTTAAGAGCAAAAAAGAAAAAGGAGAAAAACAAAAAAAAATCGAAGAAAGTCTTCAGCCTGGTCGCTACTAAAGATTCAAAGACTTACAAAGTGGTAGAAAAAGGTTTAAAGTTAGAGGCTCATGGAATAGGGTAGTAACAAAATGGCTTAATTTTCCAGTTGCCATTTGAGTTGTCAGTCTACAAGAAACTTTACTTCAAATAGCTTGAAGTATATGTTTATTTACTTGAGGGCAGTTACCCACCTGCCAAACGCAGTTGTTCATTTATCCTCATCTCAACTTGATGTTCTTCACCACAGGCCTGCATCGATGGGAGCATGGAGGTGGTGGCGTTCCTCCTGGCCCAGGGTGCCAACGTGAACCAGGTGGACAGTGAGGGCTGGACACCGCTGCACGTGGCTGCAAGCTGTGGGAACCTAGAGATCACAGAGTATGTGAACATATGGATACAGAAAGCTGAAATGCCTGCCAGGCAGTGTTTATAGGGAGTGCTTATAGTCTTATAACACCGGTTATTAATGGTCTGTTACTAATGATCTCTTACTAAGCTCATCTGTGTACGAATTAGGAATTAATGAGAAACTGGGGGGCATGAGTGCCTGTGACATTATACTTTGAAAATGTCTCGACGCATCATCTTGTTGGTGCATTCGAGAATGTAAACATAAGGGAAATATTTGGATTCTGGTACAAAATTGAAACAGGGATTTTAGAGATTTTAGTCCTGATGCTACAGAGTTACCGTGTTGATCTTCGTACCTTGTTTGTTGTGCAGATTCCTGCTGGACCAGGGTGCGTCACTGAGCGCTGTGAACTGTGATGGAGACGTGCCTGTGGACATAGCTGAGGATGAGGCCACAGAGACCCTACTCCAGGAGCACACACACAGACAGGGTCAGTACACACACACACACACACACACACACACACACACACACAGAGAGAGACAGGGTCAGTACACACACACACACACACACAGAGAGACACACAGAGACAGGGTCAGTACACACACACACACACACACACACACACACACACACACAGAGAGACAGGGTCAGTACACACACACACACACACAGAGACAGGGTCAGCACACACACACACACACACACAGAGACAGGGTCAATACACTCTCACACACACACACACACACACACACACACACACACACACACACACACACACACAAACGGGGTCAGTCCATTAACACATGTTTTAAATATCCATGTCTTAAATGTCCAGATATCCACAAACGTTTGTGGCAAACATCTTTCTTTTTGAACTGGAATTTGAACGTTTTGTTTTAAATTATTATTTTAAATATTAATATAAATATTAACCTTCTGCATAATTCCTAACTTCTCAAAATTTTTTGCAGGTTTTCACTAAATGTTTGCAAACGTTTGTAAATGTTTGCTCATGTTTGTGTATTTGACCACACCTCAGATTCAACCTCCAAATATGGGAGACTTTTCCGGAGAGTTGTGTTTTGCCCAATATTTAACCATTTTTTTTGCTCATGGTTGTGTTGCCTTATTAGTAGTGAAATTCACCAAAAATCTTCATAGTTTGCCAGTTGCTTTGGCTATGGATTCTGCCGCCATGCACATTGCCTCCAATCCAAGGCCTGGCTGGACACATCTGAGAAGTTTAGTTGTCTCTGGTAGAAATGGCAGGAGAGGGATCTGTTTTGGTGAACAGTTATG
Organism: Nematalosa erebi; assembly: GCA_036025975.1. Classification (NCBI taxonomy): domain Eukaryota; kingdom Metazoa; phylum Chordata; class Actinopteri; order Clupeiformes; family Clupeidae; genus Nematalosa; species Nematalosa erebi. The sequence goes on from JAVQKI010336106.1 coordinate 7,910, forward strand.
TAGGAGGGAGTGCATTACCAGTCAAGTGTTTGCAAAGATGACCGTCGGAATGTGTCCTTCCCAGCCTCCACAGACCACAAAAAAATTGTCACATGGTAGAACATGCTCACCAGGTCAGATAAGATCGTTCTTGTGTTGCGTAGTAGGTTTAGTATAGGCTGAGATAAGCTTTACGTCTAGGTGACAGCTGTTGTAATCGCAGGCCTCTGTTTCTATGCCTTGCAAAGTGAGTGGCTGTGTATGTGTGCTTGTGTGTGTGTTTGTGTATGTCCAACTGGCTTTAGGCTGTGTGTATTGCCATGTGTGGTGTATCCTTTCTGACACTAGGCTGTGTGTATTGCGCTGTGCGTGTGTGCGTGTGTGTGTGTGTGTGTGTGTGTTCTTTCTGACACTAGGTTGTGTGTATTGCCATGTGCGGTATGTCCTTTCTGACACTAGGCTGCATGTCGACACCTGACCACTGAGCAGTTCGCCACAAGAATGTTTGGAATTTTTGGAGCGACACATTAGAGGTGTCTGTGCACAGATACTTTGAGAGCTCTTTTCTCTGTCCCTTGTCAAGTGGTCATTTTAACTCTGTGAGCAGAGGCTTCTTGTCTTCTATAACGAATATAGCCTACAGCAATATGCCCTTTAGTCTCTCTCTGAGTTCGTTGGAGGGACAGCCCAGGTTGAGCAGCCTAAAAATCCTTCAGAGCTAATAAAAAAGAGCAAGATCAGATGATGGTAGCTATATATGGATTTTTAAATGTTTGTTGGTTGCAAGCAAGTAGAAAGTCATAGAGCAGTGGCAGCATTTACAGCAAACATGCAATGATGATAATGTGTAGGTCTAGAAAGAGTTTAAGGGGGTATGTCCTGTCCCGTCATGCTATTTGAATCACCCACCTAGTATGTTATTCCAACAGAACATCTGAAGAAGTCTACAGGCTGAAATGCTTCTGATGAAGTATCTCTTTCATTTTTGAGCAGACAGCCATGTACAGCATGCAGACCTAAGCACAGAACAATGGGAAATGGTCACCAGTGATGAGGACCTTTTTTTTTTTCCCCAGTCGGCATATTCTGTTAAATTAAGGTTTTTTAAAAGTGTCTCTTTTCTCTCTCAGGAGTGGACCTGGACGCAGCCAAGCGGGCGGAGGAAGAGCTGATCATGAGCGATGCTCGTCTCTGGCTGACGGAGGGCATGCCCGCAGACATCCACAACCCCAGGACCGGCGCCACGCCCCTGCATGTGGCCGCCGCCAAGGGCTACCTTGAGGCCATCAAGTGAGGAATTCCCCTGTCCTGTCCCGTCCTATCCCTGGTCCCTTAGAGTTGTCGTTCTCGCTCTCTCTTTAGCCTTCCCTCCGTGGGGGCTTCAGGGACCCACCTTCGGAGAAAGATAGTTTTCCAGGCTCCAACACAGAGGGCTCTAATTGGAAAAGCAAGTGAAATTTGAATTGTGTTCGACACACAGGCTTGAGAACCAGTAATGTTGATATGTTTATTACCTCCGCCGGATTTCGATGACATTTTCAGGGTATGTCCAAATTGGGCTAACTTAAAAGCGATTAAATTTTGGTGGTGATCCGGATCACCGGATTGAATTGCCTGGCGGAGGTCTGCGCTCTGATTGCTTTTCTAGTTTTTTTTTTTTTATTTGCATCACACAGTTGACATAAACACATGCAGATTTGCATATTCTTGAGCAGAATTTCCATTAATGCGAATATGACATGCAAATAAGTTGAATGGAGACCTGGCTATTCTGAAAATGGCCAGACTGTTTTGCCAGTGTAAACTGAACTGGATTGGATACGTCTGATCCCAAAGTTTATTGCGCAATGGAGCGTAAACAAGTAAAAGAGGAACTAGCAGTAGCGCGATGGTGATATTTAAACGTGTCGAGGAACTCGATGAAGCCAGAGGATTGGTGAGAGAAATAGTGTGAATTTGAAGAAACTCTTCCTACTTCCTCTGTGTTGCACTTTGGTCCCACCCATGTATCTGTTTTGTGATTGTGAGAAGAAACTTCAATTAAATTTTGTTTAAATTTAGATTTACCAAGTTGCCCCATTGGCTGTCACGTGGTGTGTCACAAAGCCCAGGGGTCTCTGCTGTGAGCGCTGGCTAAACTGCAGAGGGGCGGGTGTGGTCCCGCTCACAGGAAACCCTGCTGTTTTCGCTCAGGATGCGCCATTATTAATGCCACTCCGAAATAACCACCTCTTGTATTGTTGACATGTTGGGCTTTATTTTATAAATTTCATGACCTGTTCCGTGGAGTTGGTGTAGGTCAAAGTGCCCTCCTGCTGAGGTCAGTACAGTGTTGCGAGAGGCGGTCAAGTGTCACACACAAACACACACACACACACACACACACACAAACACACACAACAAAACCGTTGAGGCGTCGCCCTTCAAAAAGACAACGCCGCTGTCACACTCACCGAGGTTATGACACTTCTCTTCGAGCGCGTGGCTAAGAATAGTCGCTGTTTACATCCTGATGTTTGGAGCGAGAGAAAGTTCCTGAGGAAATCGGCACAGTCCCTCCATCCGTGCTCAGAGGGCCCTCCCAGTCCCTCCATCCGTGCTCAGAGGGCCCTCCCTCCCAGTCCCTCCCTAAGCGGCCCCCATCACACAGCAGCCCAGGCCACCAGCATACTGCCACACAATGTGATTGATAGAATCTACAATGTTTTGGCTTTACTCTGTGTTGTTTTGGTTAGTGTAAGGTTGAATGATAGGAAGTGCCTTCAGTAGGCATAAGTGTCTCTTAAAGAGACTTTTTAGCCTGCGTCTGTGCTTTTAGCATCCTGAGCTTTGTGTCTGTGCCTTGAGCGTCCCATGCTTTGAGCTTTGTGTCTGTGCCTTGAGCGTCCCACGCTTTGAGTTTTGTGTCTGTGCCTTGAGCGTCCTGAGCTTTGTGTCTGTGCCTTGAGCGTCTTGCGTGTTATGACGTGGACACTCACTGGCTGTTGTGTCTATGCAGAGGGCAGATGTTACATGTTATGACGTGGACACTCACTGGCTATGCAGAGGGCAGATCTTGTGATCTGCTGATCAAGGATGAGCAGGGATCAAGTATAGGCATGGGCTGGTTTGAGGTTGTGATGATGCAGGCATGGGCCGGTTTGATGCGATGCGATGCCATTACTGAAAAGAAAAACATCTTTGTTATGTTTTTTAAGGTATTACAATTGCAGCTCTAAAATTTGATATTTTGAGATCTGATATTTTTATCCCCATTGAACAGTCTGTTCAGTCTTTTTTTTTTACCAGCATATAAAATATTTGAAACATTGATAAACATGTGAGTGAATTTAGTTGAAACAGAATCCTGGCATGACTGAATATATCAGTGGCTTTGAAACCACGTGACTTTGTCAAACCCCTTTATTCCTTTTGATCGGTATCTGGCCCTTGCCCAATTAAAAGTATGGAGAGACCCTTGGGTCTCTTGTGATCCTCTCTGCTTGTCCATAATGGTGCTCATCCCCCCCCCTCCCGTCCCCTCCAGGCTGCTGTGCCAGTGTGGGCTGGACGTGTCGGCGACGGACAAGGACGGCTGGACCCCCCTGCATGCGGCGTCCCACTGGGGGCAGGGAGAAGCCTGCCGCATCCTGGCCGAGCAGCTCTGTGACATGGAGGCCCGGAGCGCCGCGGTGAGTCTCAGAGAACCAGGGGCAGGGTGGGGTTGGGTGGATCGATGCGTTTGTCTCTATGCGAAGAGATTGCTAATAGTTGCTTATGGTCTTATAATAACTACAACTGTATAATTTGTAACTGAGTTGCTG
>JAVQKI010336421.1:0-14423 GCA_036025975.1 Nematalosa erebi
GTGTGTGTGTGTGTGTGTGTGTGTGTGTGTGTGTGTGTGTGTGTGTGTGTGCGTGTGTGTGTGTGGTCATCTTACCATCCTCAGGTGGTGGAGGCGCAGGCTGCTCTTCATAAGAAGGATCAGCTGGGCTTTCAATATCTGAAATACCTGACAAGAAAAAAACAGGGTGTCCATATAAGATGTTCCTCTTTTCAGTATCTGCTTGTCCTCTTTAAATACATTTATAACTGAACTGCAATGCAATTGAAATGTCATAAAATACACTAATACAAATTATATTAAATGTATATTTTACACAACTTACTTTAAATGAAAGAAACCTGATACTGTGCATGAAACATAAAATGTAGGAAAATCCAGTGGCATCCAGAATCAAGTTCATGATGTAATGTCACAATACCATGGAGGGAGCAATAACATGTGCCAAGCTCTGAGTAACTTTTCCTGTTTTTGAGCAGAATGGATCCTTTCCAACACCAAACTAACAGACACAGATAGTCATGCACTGCTAAGAATTCATCCCAAACGTTTACACTTCTTAGGCAGGGGTGACACCATGACTCCAACTCTCCATCATTCCTTCTGTATGTCTGAAGTGCAGTACTAATCTTGTAATAAGAATGTAAGTGTGTTTGTCTGTGTGAGGGGGAATGTAAGTGTGTGTGTCTGTGTGAGAGGGAATGTGAGTGTGTGTGTCTGTGATTGTGAAAGGTCTAGAGGAGAACAGCAGGCAAACCACACCTGCATGTTTAATTGAGACAGCATGATCACTGCATGGCAAAAATGATCCCTAAAGCCTGTGTGGGGGGAATGGAGCACACAACCCAGCTTTGGGTTCTGATCTCAAAACTCACCCTCATTTACATCTTCCCCCTCACTCTGGGCCGCGGAGTCCTCTGGCATGGGAGGGTCTATGGAGTCACCGAAAATAGTCCATTAGATCAGAACAAAGATTGTGTGCTCTGTGTTAGTGCATAATCAATTAGCATATTGGGTATACATCAAATTAATATAATCAATACGTGATCATAATTGCTGTGGTTTGTGATGAAATCGCATTGTTTGAGCCCAGTTTGATTATACCTGCAGCAGGTTTGCTAGCGTGAGCATTTAGGCATGGGTTAGGCACCCCGACGGCAGCATTGGCTGGCTTTTTTGAGGCTTCTGTGGTGTTTATTTGCACACACACACACGCACACAAATGCACGCACACACACACACACACACACACAAGCAGCCATAAAATATCATCACTTTGCTCAATCACGAGTAGAGTGCAAAATGATTGCTGGGTAGAGCTGAGCATTTGCATGCAAATAAGCTATGACTGACAGGTCCAGGACAGTCTTACCCTCTGCGGCGCAGAACTGCTTGTGGTCAGGGCAGCACTGGCCGAACTTGGCACAGTCCGAGTCACAGTCACACTGCCTGCCCCTCTTAAAGGATTCCCCACACCGTCCTTTACATGAGCCTCCTATCAGTACACACAAACACACACACACACACACACACACACATATCAAGTTCTTTCTATCTGCTACTGTGAAGCTATCTTTATTAATAACAGAAAATGCCATCTTACTGGTGGTGCATTTGGCCTCATAGTCTTTACAGCACTCATTGTGAGTGAGGCAATCGTAGTCACAGTGACACAGATAACCCCTGTAGTAGTCCTCTCCACACCTCCCAGTGCAGCTGTTTGCTAAGGAAGACAACATGAGATCAGAATAACAACAGTTATGCATTATGTTGCATGACTGTTACACGGATATTATTCTTCATATAAAATAGTTGATAGTCAATGATCTGGCATGGCATAAACATGAACACATCGACATATTTATCATGGGGTAAAGAGTGTACACACACACACACACACATATGGGCACACTATACACATACACACACACACAACACACAGCACGTTCAGAGAAACACAGTTCAGTGCACTCTGCTGTGCATACAGAGAGTCACACACCACAGTCAAACTTTTCATTCAACAAATGTATATTTTCAGTAAAGCTATGAACTCACATTGAGCAGAACAGGTGAAAGTTACACACACCAGCACCAGCAGAACATAGAGATGCAACCTTGTCATTGTGATCCCGTAAAATTGCCAACAACCTGTAAATGTCTGAAAATGTGATACCAAGTATGGCAAGTGGTAAATAGACACATATAGTATAACTCAGAGAGAAAGAGAAAGAGAAAGAGAGAACGCACCGATCACTGAAAATACTTTGACTTACCTCTGCTTCTGAGCAGTAATACCTTCCACTTTTTCTGATGACTGCAGCTTATATATGGAGGGATGGGTTGGGCCGGCTTGTCTGCTTGCCACCACTCCTTCAGTTAAACCACAAGTGTCAGATTTGCAGACGTCTGATGCACAAGCCAGCGGATCCCCGACACTTGTGCAATTTGTTGGATACCTACCAAACACTCTGGGGCTATTTACTGAAAGCCCAGTGACATCATGGTCCGGTCCTCATCTCTCTCTTTATTTTTTTAAAGACAAAATGTCCTATGGCATAGACGATGACCAATACCACCATCCGGATGTCATGAGCTGATAAACTGTTCCAAAAGCATCAAGTTCTGCATGAGTTCTCGAGATATTTCTAGGCAACTGTCATTAGCCTAGAACTTGCAATGTGTCTCTTTAGATGACAAATCAAGCTCAATTTCAAGGTAGCTTTTTTGTGTTTGATTTCATTTAAAACTTTTTGTAGTTTTGACATTTTTAATAAATAAACGCATATAGCCGAAGTTAAGACATTAAAAATACTGATGATGTCTGAAATCAAAGATTTACAGAACCCACGGGAAGTGATTATTAAGCTGAGGATTTTTTGAAATTATATAATGTTCTCTGTGGGTGTTTACGAGAAGTATGAACCTCTTACTCACTGGAGCCTCTCCTGGGAGTCTAGTCTGTAGGTTAGTCCCCTCACTCCTGTCGCCGTCTATGATTTGTCACACAGCCTAGACATTTGCCATAATATCTTTGACCAACTATTACTGTCTGACAGGAATTAATGAACTTGTTATGAGTTCAGGAATAAGTGAAATCATCACAGGCAGTTAGTAACATGTAACCAATAGCAAACGCTGATCAGTCTTTCAATAAATAGGCATTTTAGCAAATTAGCCTAATTGCTCTGAAAACATGGAAATGGGCTAGGCTAGGCACTGCCCCCAATATTGGTGGCCTACAGTAGGCAGATGTTTTCATAGCTATGAATAATAATAATATGTTTGGACAACAGTTAATAATAAATAGCACTACCAATGCATACAAAGCACCCCACCCACACACACACACACACACACACACACACACACACACACACACACACACACACACACGCACACACACACACACACGCACACACACACACACACACACATCCAGAAAGAAAGTCACTACAAAAAATAAACTTGCATTAAATGAAATTATTTAGAAGGCCTAGCACAGGCCTAAAAACATGAAATATGAAATAACTGTTGTTGATGACAGTGGTCAAAGTAATCCACAATTTTTTAATAAAAGAGAACTTCATAAAGGAGAATCGGAATCTGAGTGAACATCTACTAGCCCTACTTAGGTTTTGGGCCTAGAGCTTTACACCAAAGTCCTTTACACTGACCACTTTTGCTTACTAGGCTTAACACTACCTGGGTTGTCTCACACCACTTTGGTTCAGACCATACCGTTCATGAGAGATATGCACGTATTTGGCCATGTCTATTTATTGTGACTTAAACGTAGTATTGGCACATTGTTAAATCTTTTGTGACTTTGCACTCGTAGTTTACTATTCATAATGAATCAATGAACAGGGAATGGTAAACCAGATAAATAAAGTGTGGTCCACGCTCAGTGGCTACCCTAGTTTTTCCAGCGTTCAAATGGTCACGTCCAATCCCTGAACAGGAAGAACCGGTGTTTACAGTTGGGGCGCAGGAAGCAGAATATCGTGCGTGGCCAATTTCCTAATTTGAGTTCTTCTGCCATAAGCCAAAGGCGACCAAATACGAGACAGTCGTGGTTGAATTGGATACATTCACTAAAACGAACACCCAAATGCCGTGAATCAGGGTACACTCATGCTTGGACATCGACTGTGCTAGCCTACCTAGCAATGTTGCAGTTGCAGGGATATCAAGCTAGCTAGCTGTGCTAGCCAGCGTTAGCATACAATTCCTTGCCAAGTGACAACGTTTAACAGGTAATTTCATAGCAATCTTTTATACCACAAGAATGTTTTACCAGTATTGGTATCAGCATACTCTTGGTCTGCCTAGCACAAACGAATGTTTTCAAAGGATATCACTCTTTCAACACTGAAGCGATATGGGCATCGTTAGATTTTTATGTTGTGCATAGCTAGCAACACACACCCCTCTCCACTATGACAGCGTCCGCGTTTTTATTAAAACGGTCTTCTCACAGTACTTGACATGGTATCTAATCCAACGTCATTCCAACAAACGTTATGTCTGACAGACCGTAACCTTTCTCTTGGCTAGCCATGGGTGCAGAGAACAGTGCCCTGCGGAGCGTGATCCTTGAGGAGCCGTTGCTGACATTTCCCTCCGGACTCACCATGTACTCCGCCTTACTCCAGGACGGCAAGCCCGCTTCGGTGTTTGTTCATAAGCAAGGCAATGAGGATAAAGTGAAAAAAGCTGCCAAGGTATTGGAAACAGACACTAAGTAGCCGTAATAGCCACCATATTAGTTATTTTCATGTTGATGAGATGGTGACAACAAATTTAGCTAATGAACAGGGAGCGTAAGTTACAAAGAGGCCTTTGACATGAAGTTTACGAATTTCTCTTGTTCACATGAACATCTCATCTCTCTTGACCTGACCCTAGTCACACTCTCTACACAGCATCTGAAAACGTTGCGGCACCCATGTCTCCTGCGGTTCCTCTCCTGTTCGGTGCAGGACGGAGGTGTCCACCTGGTGACGGAGCGAGTGCAGCCCCTTGAGCTGCTGCTGGAGGAGCTGAGCCCTGAGGAGATCTGCGCTGGCATCTTCGACCTACTACAGGCACTGGTGTTCCTGCACGACCGGGTAACTTCTCGGTCTCCCTCACTCACTCACTCACACACACACACACACACACACACAGATCCTTGGGAGTTTTCCACCTTGAAGTTGTTGGCGTATTCAAATAGCAAAGAACAAAAGCACAGAGATGAAAGTGTGGTCACACACCGAGCCACAGCGCCAACCTGCAGCTCAGCAGTTTCTACACACATTGGGTCACATACTGTAGACCAACCACTACAAAAACTTTTATGCCTACTTGTTCCCCAACCCCTCAGGGCAAGTCAAGCCACAACAATGTGTGTGTGCCCTCGGTGTTTGTGAGCGAGGATGGCCACTGGAAGCTGGGAGGCATGGAGACGGTGTGCGAGTTCTCTGAGGCCACACCAGAGGTTTGAACACTTTTATTGCTTGTGAAATTAATTGTAGGTCCTTGAGTTTAGGTCCTCTGCTCTGCAGTCAGCTGACATCGTAAGTGAGTGAGTTGGCAGCTTACACTGATCTCAAGTGGTTTAGTAGTATTTTGTAAATACAGATTGGTGATTTATCACCAAAGTTTGTGACTTTGAAATGGCAAGTTGCTAGTAGAGCATTAAAGAGCAGTATAATGTACTTGTGTAAAGTGAACAAAGTAATCAAAATATCAGGCCATTCCTGAATTTTGCACAGTGACTGGACTCTTGATTGGTCACCACATTGACTGATCCTGAAGTAACTTCAAATTGAAGTAACAACAGATTGTTTGATCTGTACGTCTGTGCTCTCAGTTTCTCAGCAGCATCCAGGCGGCACGAGAGAGCAGTGTTGTTCCTCCTGAGGAGAAGGTAAGTAGACACATAATGTTCTTCTGTGTCTCACCAATATTGCCTTGGGCAGACAGTCTATGGTTATTGCATTGATATTTTATTGGTGTTTTATGGTGGCTTTGGATGTAAGCGTGTTATGTTATGGCTCATGTCGTGGCTGTTTCCTTAAAGGTGGACGGTTTTAAGGCGCTGCCTGACCAGTACGCTCACTCGCGTGATGCCTTCTCATTTGGAGTAATGCTGGAGACCCTATTGCCGCTGCTTACTGGATATGGTGAGTCTGCTTAGCTCAGCCACTGTGCCAGGATCAGAACTACAGTTTTTATACCTACAGTACTGATTGGCTTTCTAAAGCAACTAAATTTGGAATGGCCCCTACTCGAGTTTCAGTAATGTTTCTTACTCTCTTGACACCCCCTGCCCACCAATCCAATCTTCATTTATCTGTGACCTCACCCTTGGCCTCTGTGACCCAGTCTCTCAGGACCTGTCTGAGAGCCTCAAGGCCACGCTGCAGGCCAGTCTGCTGACCTCTGACCCAGAGCGCCGTCCGCCTCTCAGCTCGCTGCTCACTCATGAGTTTTTCAGGTGCGTCTCTCACATACCTGTGTCATCATTTATTCTCCAACTCTCCAATATTTATTTTGATGTGGCATAAACAAATTAAATCTATCCCGCTTGAAATGAAAGACACGGTTTGATGCACTTCTGTTAAGGCCCTGGAACTTGCTGGTCATGAATGTTACTAAGCCAGTGGGTTGAGAAATTCCTACTGTATGTCTGCCGTCTTTACTAATGTCTGTCTGGTGGTTTTCTGAATCATGAAACACCTCCTGAGGCTTTTACACTGTGCTAACTGCTGTATGACAAATAAACTAACGAAGCGTGGGTTAGTAGACTTATGAGAGAAAACAAGATTTGAAAAAAAAAAATGGTAGAAGTCTTTTAAGGATCATGGGGTGATTTAAAATTGACTTTCTCTTTGACAGGAATGACTTCCTGGAGATCATGAATTTCCTGAAGAGCCTGACATTGAAAAGTGAAGAAGAGAAAAATGAGTTTTTCAAGTAAGTGTGTGTGTGTGTGCGCATTTCAGCAGATCAGATTAAACTAGTCAGCATACCTCAGCAGCCAGACTGCAAAGATATTTTTAGCTTTTATCAGTTCCAGTACAGCTAACAGCAACTTAAAAAAGTCTAACTAGCATCTCAATGTGTGTGTGTGTGTGTGTGTTTGTATGTATCCAGGTTCCTACTGGACCGTGTTCAAAGTCTCCCTCAGGAGTTGCTGGCGTCCCGTTTGGTTCCTCAGCTTCTGAACTCGCTGGTGTTTGCTGAACCGACTGCTGTCAAGAGCTTCCTGCCACACCTACTGCGACCCAAGAGAGGTAAGCTGGCAGGCACATACATCCACACTCCCACTCCCCCACCACCCTGACCACCTGACTATAAATATAGTCACTTTGTATTACATTCGTAAAAACTAACAATATTCCACTAAAGCTTAAAGTCAACTGAAACATAAGAAATGACATGCTGAAATAAAATGTCGTACTCAGATGACTCAATACCAGCAATTAGATGAATCAACGAATTAACGGCACTAAGGCTGTCACCAACGCTGCGTGTTCCCTTCCTACCGACAGCACTCAGCAAGCTTGTATATCAGGGGTATGATTAGAATTATTCTGAACTATCTCTTTAAAAGCTTGAAGCCAGGCCAATGGAGTTCATAGCTGCAAACTCGGTGGAGAAAATTTCTACATATTGTTCACATTAGAAAGGCGATCTTTAGATCTTTATGGCAATGCATGAAAATAAGGCCTACAGTATTTCTGTTATCAAAATCATTCTTTGGGTTCAGGGAAACTAGAATATGAGCTCTTGCATCCTCCAGGGAATTGAGAGGTACTATCCAACTACTTTTTGTGTCGGAATATATGATGGTGGATGGTGAATTAGTGCTTTTGTGTGGGCAGCTTGCACATTTGAAGAGTCAGGATTAATGTTGAATGATGTATACTCTCGTTTAGCAGTATATGCTGCCACCCAGACACCATATTTTCAGAGAGGGTTTTAAATGTTACATGGAAACAACGACAAACTTCATTTTGTACACATATATAGTAGTGTAAATCCATCATAAGGGACTCCAGTAGTTCTTGGCTTGCAGCTTGAATCTGTCGCATTTTGTGCATAATGGAAAGGAATACCTGTTGGCAGCTGTAATGTTCTGGGATTAACAGGATGCTCTTTGGGGTTGTATGCTGGTATGAAATTCCTTTTTTGGAATATGACCATCGGAAAGAGGATTCAACATGACAGTCTGATTGTAGTCTGCATTACGGTTAAAAGTAGAACAGACATGCAGTCACTGATGCTATCATTTCGCATTCAACTTAATGTAAATAAATCACATTTCCCTGACCCCCATTTCCGGCCAGCATTGGCCACAACTAATTGTTTTGGAAATGTCAAATCATTGCATTTGAAAGGTTCAATGTGGTTATGTGTATGCTGGAAATTTGCTTCCTGCCTCCTACTGTAGATTGTGTAGACAGTGAAGAGTGTCTGCTGTCGGAGGCTCTGTACAAGAAGCATGTGGTTCCTCAGCTGCTCAAGCTGTTCAAGGTAAATGAGGAGCACGTGAGGATGGTGCTGCTGTCACACATCCACATCTACGCCCCCTACTTCTCCCACGACGAGCTCAAGAACCACATCCTACCTCAGGTACGGCTACGTGCGCACATGCACGCACACACACAAACACGCATGCATGCACACATACGCACACACACAAACACGCATGCATGCACACATACGCACACACACACACACACAGAAAATCCAGTGGTTCTTTAGAAGTGTCTTTGGTGTGACTCCTTGTGTGTTTGCCATCTCAGGTTTTGCTGGGAATGCGAGACACCAATGACTCGTTGGTTGCCATGACACTGCAGAGCTTGGCCATCCTGGTCCCATTGCTGGGTGCACAGGTGGTAGTGGGTGGCGAGAGAACCAAGGTGTTCAAGCGGACCACGCCTAATTTCAGCAAGTCCACAGAGGTCACGCCTGAAAGTGAGCACACACAAACGTTTTTCGATACAAAACCTGTACTGTAAACTGTAGGATGCAGACAGACAGGATACTACAGTATTGTGTACAAAATACACAAAAACTCTTTTTGAAAACGTTTTCAGTTTTCTACCAGATGTTCAGTGATCTTTTTGGATCTCAGAATATCCCACTACACCAGGAGTGTCAACTTGAAGGCCTTCACATCATTTCATGCGTCCTGATTCCAAAAGCCTCTAAAGAATTGTAGCTGTGTGGCCAGCTTGAAAATAGTTTTAATGATGTGCAATTTAATTGTCTTATTTCCACAATGTAATACTGGAAACTCCTCATGCCCAGAATGTCACTATTGAACTCAACTATGAGGTGCTGCTGATGGTCAGAAACACTATGAAACGTAGATATTTTTCCCCGACAATTTTTAGTCACACATTTAGACGAGGTATGGTGGCCCTCTACTGAAAAGCATAATGCTCATGTGGCCTGTGTTTAAAATGAGATTGACACCCCTGCACTAAACACTAGCATGTGGAATTGAATTTGAATTTAGTGTTGAAAGATAGATTTGCTGCTCGTGTGTGTGTGTGTGCATCATGCCATATCTCTTCCTGTTTGCAGCCTCCCCTGTGCACATTGTGGCCCCAGTGTTGCCGCAGCTCTCCCAGCCCTCCAAGGTCCCCGGCCTCTTCCCCAAACACGGCTCCACAGCAGGAGGTTTGCTCATGCAGGATATGAGCTCCCTCCCGACCACCAGAGACTCCAAACCCCGTGGCGCACCCCAGCCAGGTACTCGCATCATCCCGACTTATAACACTACTAGGCTCTATTTGAAAAGATTGTTGAAAAAAGAGCGGCAGTTCAGGTATCATAGTCACTGCCAGCAACCCCTTGGTTACAAGCCCAAAGTCCTAACCAGTAGGCCATGGCTTCCCACCTGGCAAGACGACTCAATTAGTCTTTGAAGGTTCAGGGCTATAAGGGCTTTGAGGGTGCATATCATATAGACTATATCTCATGTTTATACGGCTTGTAGTTTGGTATGTTTATCTTGTATGTAGTTTATACAATAGTACAATAGTGCCTTTATAGTGATTTATGCTGTTTTACATTGATTTAGAATGCATTAGAGAGGTCAGTGCATAAGGCACAGTGTTTGAGGTTAATGGTGAGAATATGTTCGTGTGTGCAGCTCTTAGCCGAGCGATGGCTTTACCTCTGAACGGGTACGGCGAGATGAAGGAGAGGGAGAAGGTGCCGGAAAGGGCAGTCGGGGATCCAAGCCGAACGGATGGATCGCCAGAGGACTGGCCCGACTGGAGCGACACAGAGGAATCGGACAGGAAGCCCAATCAGCCAGTGCAGATCCAGATCCGAGCTGCCGCCAACAGCACAGAGGAGCCAATCAGTACTGGCAAAGAGGAGGAGCCCTGGGATGACTTTGAGGAAGAGGAAGTGATGTCAGACCAGTCGCCCACCACGCCTCTGCCAATACCAAGGGAGGCAGTTGGGAGCAGCCAACAGTCAGGGCCTGGCAAGGGCTCCAAAGCACTGAAGCTGAGCGTTGCCTCTAGGGCGGCACCACTGCTGCCCAGCAGAGACACGTCGTGGGATACAAGCTGGGAGCTGACAAGTGAAACCCCTACCAAAGTATCCGAGCCTAAAGCCAAAGCCGCCAGCGACACAAAGCCAAAGTCAAAGGGTGGCAGCGGCGGCCTGGGCGAAGAATTCACCATCATGGTGAAGAAGAAGAAGCCAGAGAATGACCCCGAGCTAGACTTCTTTGCTGACATGGAGCCAGACATTAAGCTGTCATCCACAGCAACCTCCCTGCTGCTGCCTGCTGCGGGCCTTGGGAATGACCCTCACAGCTTGGCCACTAACACCTCGCCAGCTGTGTCTGACCTTCTTGACATAAAGGTCCCTGCCAACAATCTGTCTCTCACTGCCAAATTTGCCGCGGAAGATGTAAGTGAGGTAAGCTGTAGCCTCTAACCTTGTTTGTGCTTTGAGTTCCAGATCTTAGTAGGTCCTGAGAATGAGAATTGAAGTGAAGTAGGGATGTATGGATATCTTACTGGAACAGTTAGAGGGTAGAGGATAACGTTGATGGACTTGGAACCCTGTGTGCGTTCCCATGATATTCCATCATTTACCAGGTACCTAATTTGGGATAGGAAAAGAGAGTAAAGGCATGATGGCAAAAAATTAATTTCTCAAAAATTAGTTATTGTTTGGTCAGATCTTGCAGGCCAGTGTGAGCATTTGAGAATTTATTTATTTTTAATGGAGGGGTAAGACTTGCGTATTTATAAGCCATTTTTGCTGAATTACTTGAAATGAAGAAATGAATTGCATACACTGACATAAAAATGCAAAGTATCGATCATGGCCAGAGCTGTGAAAACCCCATCCAGTTATCCTAAACACTTTACAACTAACAAATTGTTGGGGATGGGTTCCTCATGCAACCCTGAATAATGTGATTTATCCATACAACTCTGAACAATGTGATGTATCTGGAAAAAAACAGAAAAGGATCGCCAGTTCAGGCATGGGAGGTTTGAAGGAAGATGATGAGCATTGTGATTAAGTGTTCTCAAAATTGACCTTACTTGCACGGCTGTACTTTAAGAGGATGTCTCACTTTTTGTGTCGTGTCTTGCAGGTGGACGCTGAGGGCTGGGGAGACGGTGATGACCTCAACTGGGAGGATGAGAATGCCTGGTGAGGAACTGTGAACTTCAAGAGCAAAGCCATACAGGAGAGAGGAAGGGGAAACGGACAGTGAAGAGGCCTTCCCTTCAGCTGCACCAAGTGAACCTGGAGGGGCACCTCACCCATGACTTATACTGTAATGAACTTAAGACTGCTACAATCAAGTATGAGAGGACATGATTTTGTTTCTTTTCTTTCTTTTTTGATTTTTATTTTTATTAAGTTTCTGTGAACTTAAACTTTTTTTTTTTTTTTGGAAAAGTTTCAACTGCGAATGCCTCTAGCCTTTTTTCATGCTGGAATGGACTCTAGACATTTTCTGTTTGTAGCTGTGTCAGCTAGTCTGACCTCTGTTGGATCTCTTTTTGTAGAACATCTGCCAAAAAGACAAAACAAAACACTGCAGTAGGTACCTTATTCACCATGAATCTTGACTAGACATCCTTGGACAGAGGACATGATGCAGAGCAGTTCCCTGTACAGACCACTGGATCCCTCTGCTTGTGTTGTGCCATTATGCCGTGAGCTCGAGCCATGACAGAGCCTTAGGTGTCTGGACCTCAGTGTCCACACCAGAAGAGATTACATGAGTTTTATTGAGCATTCTAATGTCATGGTTGCAGAACATGAGGCAAGGAAAGGGCATGTGCTTGTGTGTGTGTGTGTGAGTGTATGTGTGTGTGAGCGTGCGTGCTGGAGTGTAAGAACCAAGAGATGGAAATTATATAAATTATTTGTATTTTGGGCTGGAAGTGGAAATAAATACTTTTATGGTATCTGACCCAGTTGGGGTTGAGGGTGTATTCTTGTAAACCTGCAGTCCAACTCACAGATGCTTGTTAAGTCTGGCGAGAAGCACTTTGCATGCCACAACACAATTAGCCCATTTCTCACACACTCAGACCAATATAACTGTTTATACACAGACTCGCTATGGTCTTGTTAAATCACCCGAGCACTTCAGAGTTTAACTGCCATTTGAGTATTAAACTTTTATATGGTTCATATCGGAAGCTGATGAGACGACAGCACCTCATCTGGTGACAAAGGAACTCCTTTCTCAAAGTCCCAAATGATTTCGTGTTACATCCACATTACCTGTTAATTAACTGATTTCATACACATTTCCAGTCATCATTGTAGACAGTTTAATAAACATCTGAAAAGAAATAAAAAGTTAACCCCTTTCAACAATTAAAAAAAAAAATTGCCTCCACAACTGTGAAGATAATATGATGAATGACATACGTCAACTTAAACAGAGGTCTGTATATCTTTGAGTAAAATCCCATGTGTTAAAGCCTTTACCCAGACTGAGGTCTGTATGTTGCGGTTTAAACTTGTGTGAAACTGTTAAAACCACAGGTTGGTGTGGGACAGGCTGTAGGTGACTGCGGCTTACATTGTGTCGGAGAAACAACTGAAACGGGACAAATTTGAGTCTATACAGGCTTTTATCTGGTGTGTGGCAGCAGCGCAGAGTAAAGGGCCGTTCACACCAAGAACGATAACTATAACGACAAATAAATATTGCTCTAATCAATATGAATGACAACGTTCACACCGCAACTATAACAACATGTTCAACGATATTGTTGGGATCACTTTCAGAGGGATTTTTTTGAAAGATTAAAGAATGACAGCCAATCAAAAAACATGGAATTTTAGACATTAGTTAATTCACATGTGGACAGACCTCTGTTGTCGTTGGTCAGTGTGAACGGAAATATCATTAAAGTTACAGTTATCTTTATCCTTCCAGGTGTGAACGGCCCTTAACTGTATTTGTCCCCCCTACATGTGTTATCTGGATGTGCTTGGTCACCAGTGGGAGACTACTTTTGTTGACTGGCTGTGTCAATGTGTCTGCAGGTTTGTATTGACGCTTTGTTTAGCTGTGTGTGTGTGTGTGTGTAGGGGGTCTGTGTCTAGTAACTACTTAGTCTCTGTCTGTGTGCAAGTCTGTGTTAGGTGGCGTCTCCAGCTTGTTTGGTGATGTGTATGATGAGCGTCTGGAGCTGCTGCAGGCGGGTCAGAACCCACTGCGGTGGTGGTGGTGGTGGTGAGGAGTGGGGAGGGGTAGAGGAGGTGGCGGCGCCCCCCAGTGTCTGCAGGGCTCTCAGTGCATCTTCGGCCGCCTGCAGGTGGACCTCACTCTCCTCCCAGCGCACACACTCCTGACGCGGACGCTTTGCACACGGCTGACAACAGAAAGCGGGAGTAGGGAGACAGGGAAGGGAGAAAACGCGTCATTAATTAGCACTTCTCCATAGACCTTTTACCTTTCAAACACATCAGGTACATCTATGAGCAAGTGAACATGAGTGAGTAAGTCGTGTGTCTAACCTCAATTGTAGCGTCTCCCTGCGACTCCTCTTCACTCTCCGTAGTGTGTGTGCGCAGTGCTTCCTGTGTCTGCTCCTCTACCCTCCCCTCTGTGTGTGTGTGCGGCAGCTGTCCGCTCTCCAGAGCCCGGGTGTGTGCTTCTAACACGACGCTCTCCGCCCTCAGACGCTCCAGACGAGCCTCCGTCTGTTCCTCCCCTGCCACCGTCTGTGTCAGCGTGGTAAACAACAAACACAAACAATTAACATGCCAAATACAAACGGGGCCAGTGCAGAGCACAGTAGCACCACACAGTGAGCACAGCAATAACAAACCCAAACTCAAATTAACAGCACAGGCTGACTTCAGACAAACTATTTGAAACACAAATAGATGGGAAATGATTCATGTGTATGGGCCGCGCGCGCACACGCACGCAC
>JAVQKI010336487.1:0-10603 GCA_036025975.1 Nematalosa erebi
GCACATGGAGAAATGTAAGCCTCTAAAAGCATTTGCTCATATTACTTAACACAAAGGTATGACAAAATGTCATTTAAGTCGCTGCAGAAGAAATATTGAAATCAAAATAGAAAAACATATCATAATTCCATAAAAAAATCTTTGAATTTCAATTCAGGTGTGAATTTTGTAATAATTACAATAATGTCCTAGTAGAAATTAACACCCCTTCACACAAACAACCTGTTCAATTAAATTTAGCTTAAACATAAGAAGTGGAGGAAAATAAAGTCAAAAGATCAGTCACCAACCTCAGATACACGAGGCTTGCGTGTCAGTCTCCATGTTTGTGAAGAGAGAGAGGTGTCAAGATGGGAACGGCGTACCAAAAACACAAGAGGGAACAAAAAGGAAAAAAAAGGAAGAATGGTCTCAGGAGAAAAATAGTCCAAGGGTGTGCCTACAGGTTGGTGAGTGGCATAGCGAATACACTGAAGAGGAGCGACCAGCTATTCCTCTCTCCACCTCGCATCAGCCACAGAGCGCAGAAAAAATCGAACAAATCAAAAGGAGTATGAGAGAAGGAGAGACAAGTAAAGCGCAATGGCTGCTGGAGGATTTTTTTTAGTTTCAAAAGCAGAAGTGTTTAGTGAAGCAACTTGCCCTCTCACTCTGAGTCACAGTCACCAACAGCCATTGGTGCGGAGGGGGGTGGAGGTGGGCTATGGGGGAGCTGAAACTACCAAGGCCAGCCAATCAGAGACTGTGACAAGCTCAACATGCAAATCGCTTTCAGGTGAGTTGGGGAAAGGCTGGTGATTGGCTGATAGCCTCCAGTAAGGGGGAGGGGAGAGAAGAAGAGAGGAGAGGAGAGGAGGACAAAGTAACAATCAGACAACACCTTGAGTTACTGGGAGAGGTGAACTAAGCGGAAAGGAGTGCCAGGATCAGGCCTGCTGCTGCTGCTGCTGCCCGGTCACCGACTATTCATGACATGTGGACTTTGACTCAGTACTCTCAATTAAGGCACCATATCAGCATAGAGGGAAAACAGAAACCCTCGAGGTCCCAGAGCTACAGCCCTGTACCGTTGAGGAACTGATGGAGTGGACTGGTTAGTGATCCTATCAATGCAAAAGACTCAAATTTGCCCCCGCCCCCAACACATGCATATATACATACATGCATTGACACACACAGAGACACACACACACACACACACACACACACACACGCACACACACACACACACACACACACACACCTTCCCCTGCATCTCAACCTGTTGATTTTAAATCCACCGCAGAGCAAATAATGGGTTTGTCAGAGCAGATGAATTGGGGGAGCGGCCCTGGAGGGCACAGCAACAGCAATAAAACAGCCATTGTGTTTGACCCAGGGGCAACATGAAAGGCAGCAGCCGTGGCTGTAAAATACACACACACACACACACACACACACACACACACACACTCACACAACACTTACACATACAGACACACAGTACCTCTAGTGAGATGTTGTAAGACTTGTGGTTTGCTCTACTTTCCATTGCACCAAGGTATTTTAAGAGAGAACCAGCAGTCCTACAGTGAGCAGAGCTACTGTGCACAACTAGAAGTGGAACAGGCCAAAATTCACCAATGGCAACCCATGTGGTCCCTACAATCAAAAGTAAGGTGTGTGAGGAAAGCTGGGTTTGGCAACATGACATCCTTGCTGTTTGGGAGCTAGGTCAGGTGTGTGTGTGTGTGTGTGTGTGTGTGTGTATGTGTGGTTGTGACTACAAGAGAGTGGTGTGTGTGTGAGTGGGTGTTGATATTCAGCTAAAGGCGCATGTGTTTCTCCCAGTGGTTCTTCATGTTGCCCAGCGATGAGATGAGCACACCTGTCCACTTCAGCTGGAGTGTCCTGAATGACCAATTACTGTCAGATGGCACCTGGAGCCTCAGACCAGCTTCCCTAGCCCCCCACCTTTTATCCCACATGTTCAATGTGCAGGTCTGTGTGTGTGTGTGTGTGTGTGTGTGTGTGACTGGGGACATTTTACGCATATGTACTTTGTGTGTATGTACTGTGTGTCTATGTGTGTGTGAATGTTTTTGTTTACCATTACAAACATATGTGTGGTATATTTTTTTACCCATATAGCATGTTTGTCTGGGTGTGTTTGTGTACGTACCATCATGTGCGTTTGTGTTCATCACCTTTATCCTATGTCTGTTTACATGCATGTGTATACATGTAGTGTGTGTATGTTTGCTTGTGTTTGTGTCAGGGTGAACATCAATTTGTGTTGGCACTTGCACATTGTTATCTGTCACGATCCAGCTAACAAACAGGAAACCAAACTCTATAGCATGGGTAGGGGGGGTGGTGGTGATGGCTGGGGGGGCATTTCTCAGAATGACAGGCCCAAGCCACAGGCCCCACACGCAGGGTTTAACTTAGCATGTATGCATGCAGTTCTCTATTAAACTTCTAATCGAGCCAGAATTTTTGAAACGATGCACACGCAACACCAAATTATGATGAGATCATACAAATAATTAAAAAAAAGTGTTCAAGCAAATCGATGCCTGACGTTGCCAATTATAGCTCCCTGACCAGGACAACACAGCCAACAAAGCAAAACAAACAAAGAAAAAAAAAAAAGCATTTCCAGTCTTGTTTTCATCACGCTGCAGCAGTTACGCTGCGTGTTAGCATGCTTCTAAATACAGAGAATGAGGACACGCGCAGCACCGGTTATAAAGGGAAGCTTTGTGGCCATCTAGCACAGGAATGTCTCTCCCTCTCTCTTTTTTTTTTTAAACAAATAAACGGCCGAACAAATGAAAGGGCAAATTTAATAGACACATTAGGTCATATCTGGCTCGCGTTGTCCGGCCTGCAATCTGCTTCTCCGGCAGGCTCATTAGCAAACGGGATGGAGGACATTCTGTTCCACCTTTTTTTTTTTCAGGGGGGGCTTGAGCGCAGATGCCAGAGTCTGGGCACTCTATCCACGATCGTCCCTGCACGCCTGTCGAAGAACGCCGAACAGTGGAACAGTCTGGAAGCCAACGAGCAAACAAAATCCTGAATTTACAAAATAATTGAAGGGCTTTGACAGGGTTAGACCCATCCACTTGATGGTATTAGAGTATCATGGTGTGGTATATATAGTATAAAAATGACACATAAAACTGTGATCCATCTGCGATGTTTGTTTGATGGAGGAGGGGAAGTAAGACAGACAGTACTTTGAAGTTTTAATGAGCTGTTCAGACAGCTCCATGTCATCGTTTGACTCCAATTATCGACTCCTCTACCCTGCCCATGAATAATGCCTTTATGATTTTAACACAAGCAGATAAGTAGCCATCTCAGCAGAGAACAGTGTGGGAAAAGTAGTCTCTTCAGATGTGTTGGGTTACAAAAGACTGCACTAAGCTAGTGCTAGCCTGACTGAGTCATATACTGTACCAATGCTAAATACTGATTGCCGAAACTGAATTGGTTTTTCATGCTTGTCTAGAGAGTGAAGGCAGCCTTACTGCATGTGCCAAGCCCCACAGATGAGGGCAGAGTTAAGTCATGTGAACAGGCTCAGGGAGTGTGCAGTCAGTCAGTGACACACCTTTGGCTCTGAAACTAAAAATAACGACGAGCTAAGCTAACGTGTTGCCCAGCATTACCACAACGCCAGTCTTAACTAAACACCCAGGGCCCCACAAAACCCCCATGATTCCTCTCCTATGTTCCCAGATTTAGAAAAGCAGACGCCACATTTTACCTCTTAAAAAAGCTGGTGCAACTCTGCTCTGAGTCAGCTGGGCTATTTTTTTCCTACAATAGCCACCCAAAAACATTATGTGTGGTCATCGTAAATTAAAGCATGTCAGTCTTCAACTCAGCTGAATGTTTTTCACATAAATCTAAAGGCCTTCTGATTGTTGTTCAACCTTTAACACCATTCAGCCTGAGAACACAGGTATAAGTCATTCGTGAGTGGGTATATAACAACTCGAGTCATTTGATAGTTACAAGCACAGTGGAGAGACCTGAAATACAGTATCTGAAGTACTGTTGTTGGAGGAGCCTTGAAAAGAGAGTCTGTAACAGATATAATGAACAAGGCAAAAAAAAAAGAGAGAAAAAGACTGAGAGAAAACAAGAAAGGCCAACAAGAAGCCTTGAAGGACAAAGATGATTTCTCTAGGCAGCAGACGGTGTTGTTTGGGTAGTGCTCCACTCAGATGATGACTGGCGCATGGGTCGCAGGTCCAACACAGGAAGAGACTTTATCCTGTCTTACAGCCGCAGGCCCCCTCCATGAAGAGAGAGAGGGCAGAGTTGAGCTTTAGTTTAGCCTGACCAAATACAGGCAAAAACACATGACATTACAGGAAGCTATAGATTGCTTCATCTCTATGTTTCAATGTTAAAAAAGGAAGGGCACAGTTAATCAACCTCTCTTGAAACAGTCTATAGGCTCTTGGACATGCCCTGTGAGGTCAAATTAGTCGCAGGCAATATTTTCGATTTCATCACTGTGTTTCATCATCATATGATGCTGCTGTCATTACTCTTTCCGCCTACTTTCTTCTGCACTGCCACTGCATTGTGGGAATGCTTGTCTAAAAACCCCAAGAGCTCGATGTGTAAAGCATTTACTGGTTCACAGCCTTGCATTAAAAGGGCCAGAAAACAAAGTTCAAGACTCTCCAAGCGGCCGCCATAAAAATAGGAATGTGACCCTTCGAGCCTGTGGCTCATCAACCTTGACTAAGAGTGGTGACGGAGTCGGAGCGAGGAGTGTTTTTACACCCAGAGCAGAGAGACAAAGGAGGAGTGAGGGAGCGGGAGGGCAGACAGTAGCCTAGCGGAGTGGAAATTCCATCGCGCGTACAAACATAGCACGCAAACGCTGAGTCATTCCCTTAGCTGTGGCTGTGGCCCACCGTGAGGAGATGACATGTTGACTATAATATTATACCTTCAGGTAGAGTCAACAAAATATACGGCATACACTTAGGAGAGATGCATGTAAACACGCACACAGTGCATGCATAATGTTGGATGAACACAAATCTCAGACAAAACAGATAAGCAAGCACCCGGAGGCTGGTGCTGTCCTCACCCTGGAGAGGTCGTCAAGGCCCCGCCGATGGTATAGTGTCTGCTAACGCTGGCCAAAAGGCGTTGGCTGTGTGGATCATGTTGCATACACACAAAGCAAAGGGGCAAAGACCTGGTGGAAATGAATAAGGCCCTGCTGAATTATGGACGCCTGCTTTGCTCAGATTGCGACAGTGCTCTCGGGCCAGAGAGCAATGATACATGACGTGCACTCAAAGGAGATAAAAGTTTTTACTAGTCTTTCAGAGTCTCCCTCTCCCACAGTTAACGGCCTCTAGACCATTAAATATTCCGATATGAAGATTGTTTCCGATGCTCACCTTTAGTATTACTTCATCACCCAAATTACAGGCGTTATCTTCAGGTTTGTAGTCATCCATTCATCATACAGACTCATAACAGCATAAATCATGGGCTTCCGTGGGGCAGCGCTGAACCTCACACTGATAAGCAGAGGGGGGAGTTGGGCTGGGAGTCGCCTCGCTGGAGAGGCGCAGAACCACCTGCTTCAGACCGTGGAGCTCGCATTCTCTCATCCTTTCTTCCCCCATTAAACATTAAACACCTCGCAAGGCCAACATTCCAGACTGCTCACATCACATCACATGTCTATGGTGATACAGAAGCCTCCCGTCTGACCAAAGGTGAATTTGGATTTTGTTTATTTGTTTAGAAGAAGCTTTTATTCAGACAGAAACACACAGTTCAATACCAGGCACCTGGCTGTCCAGCCATGTTATCATTTATTTCTTTCAAAAAGGACAGCAATTGCTGTATCACTGACAAGCATGAAACAGACACACACACACACACACACACACACACACACACACACACACTTATTGCAACACATGAGCTAGATGAAGCACACAGAGACCCTTTGTGTGTGAGTGTGTGTGTGTGTGTGTGTGTGTGTGCGAGCGAAACAAAATGAGGTGGCTCAAATAATCAGGAGGTTTCAGGAGGTGTGAGCAAAAAGCAGGTGAGGGATTTCCCGTGTCACATGGTCTTGCGTAATTCATCCCAGCATTCATTATCGCCAAGAGCTCTTATTGCCATGTCATAGCACACAGTGTCGACAGCGCACACATCCGGAGGACGAAACTGACTCTAGCAGACAGTAGCAGCTTTGGCTCGCAAGTGCTGAAGGGTCGAATGGAGAGGACCGAAGGGGAGATGCCACGTGCCAACCAGGTGTGCACCCAGCCTGACTATCCCATAAAGGTCTGATGACATGACATGTGCTCATGGAAAGATGTTACAGTGGTCCAGTGACAGGCATACCCTTCAGCTTTAATCATCCCGATGATGGTTTGATAAACAAATTCTCAATCTCTTTCCTGCTGACAGCACTAGGTGGCCGTGCACAACGGGGCAGTCGGAAAACGCGGCAGAATATCCCTTTTTGTCTTTTGAAGGTTGAGTACTTCGGAAAGACATTGGGTTTCAGTTAACCTGTCACTCTGATACCTATACACACATCCAAGACATCTTTACTGTCCAAAGCCTTGAGAAGGCTGAATAAACTGAACTTCAGGGATGCATGAAGTGCCTCAGCCAAGGACTGTTTTTTTAATTGATTCGGTGAAGCCTCCAGGTGAGTTTTCACTCCAAGGACACCGTCTACTGAAAGCATTATGCCATATGAATACCTAACAGTCCACTCTGGTTAAATTATTCACACACCAGGCCTAAGGGAGGAACAGGCCATTACAATAAAACTGCTATTCATGTATAGTGCACTTCTGTTTTTTTTCCCTTCAGGTGTCAGCATGATGAAAAAGTATCCTAATTCATTCCACAGTATGTGTGCAGAGTTCCCGTTGCCTTGCTGTCATGCTTTTTTCACTAGGTATTATGCTTAACGCATTTGTCTGTTTAGCCCTGAGCCAAAGTTGAATGAATTAACAGGCCAGAGTTCTTTGTGGTAGGAGGGATTATCTAAGCGTGTTCAAAAATATAAAAAAACGTAAAAAAAATCACACTCATAACAAACACTGTTGTTTAACAAGACAGCTCTGCTTTCAGACACTGGAACTAAGGGACACTAACAAACACAAACACACACAAACAAAGTCGTACTTGTACTTGCACAAAAACATGCACGCATGCACGCACTCTCACACACACACACACACACACACACACACACACAATCAATTCATACACTGTGGGGTGGGCAAAGAGGAGCCTCTGTAAAGGAAGAACGGCTATTGAGCCACATCAGTGTGGTTAGCTGCTTAGCCCACGCCCCTCCCCCCAGACAATATTAGATCAAGCAGAAGGCGAACACAGTGAACCTGTGACAAATATACTCATGCTGCCTCACACACTTCAAGACCTTGTCACACATTGCAAGACCTTGTCAAAACGACAATGAAACCCATACATAGCTGTGACATGAGTGCCCTAAGCAGTGAATTTCCATTCAGACAGCTCTTGCAAGTACGGGCAAGAATGAGTACATGTGTATACGATTACACAACATATTATGAGCAACCCATCACAGGCTCACAACATCACTACAGTTGATATTTGGTTTAGGGATAGGCACCTACCGCTAGCATACTGTTGATTATATAAAGGTGCATTATAAAGACAAAGCTTACTGTAACTGTTTGAATTATAAAAATTCCATCTGCTTTGTTTTCTAAGCAGAAACACCACAGTGCATATAAACTGTAGCACAATGAGGAATCCTTTGGGGTTGTTAATCTTTAAAGGGTCACATGACTTAGTGTGAGGTAGAGAAGGCGAGTAGGCAGGCATGGGGTTACACGTGGAATTTCCCTAGTCTCCCTAGTATCCTCTGTGACATCACTGGGGAGAGGACCCTGTCCTGTCCTGTCCTGTCCTGGCCTGGCCTGCTACGACCCTGGCTGTGCAGGGAGATACTGGACGAGCTGAAACTCAGGTGACAAAGCCCCAAGTGTTGAAACCGACACAAAGAAAAAGGAGGAACTGCACAACATGCAGTTCCCCCTGCACGACCGTTTTAAAGAGAAACAGGCCATCACAAAAAACATGAAATTCTCACCAGCATAGAGGAAGTAACTCTTTATGTGGACATATCAGTAGTTCCGTTACCTTGGAGGATACTTCATGTTTCTGTCAAATGATGAAATAATCAAATAGTTTAAAAAATAACTGCAGTGAAATAGTTCCAGATTTTGGCAATACATTTTAAGTACACCTCAAGTATGTTGTTCTGTAGTGTCCAATCCCATCGCTATGACAGCTCTGTTTGTGAGCACTTCCTGTTAATATATAGCTCACTTAAGGCAAAAGACATATAGATATATGCACACACACACACACACACACAGTACGACTACATTAGCAGCACCACCTAGTGGTCATAAATGTTAAGCCGATACAAAGACTAAGTTACTCCCCAGTTAACATCTAAATACAAAACTCAGTTCACGCCTTTACCTTAGAGTTGAGTAAGTAGATGTATTATTGGAGAAGCAAGCTCAGTCTCTGAGGTCTGGGTATCCAAGTAGAGGCTAATTAGAGGTTGTTAAAACAGGCCTTGAAGAGCACAGACGAATCAATAACCACACCATTAGCCCAGACATTAGGTGGCTCACATTTTTTGCTGAAGAGAGCACTCATCATTGGGACCAAGAGGAGTCTGAATATGCCATTGTTCAGCAGGGCGGTGGTAGAAATGCGTCGCAGTCACACACGCAGCAGTTTGTACTGCATGAGTCGCAGCCAGCCATCCAAACTGATGGTGTCATCACCATGGTCACATACGTTGAGTAGCAGGGATTCCACTGACTGTCCTGGGAGTGAGGCCTCGCTGAAGCACCATTTTGATTGCCTGACATCATGATCCTTGCAACGCCCTCATTGAGGACGCCCAAAAACCTCAGATGGCCTCTGCGCCCTTGTCAACTCTTTACAACAACAAAGTTCAAAGGAAGAACAGGGAAAATGCAAAGTCTCAACACAGAGAGATATACAAATAGAGAAAGAGAGAGGGATAGTGAGAGAAAGATGAACGACAGACACAGGCATGGAGATGGAAAGAAAACTACAAGGATTTTTCCGTGGAAAGAGAGGAAAAAAAAGCCCTCCACTTGCAGCAGCTTACAGAGAAACCATGCCACGGAAGCGTATTTAGAAGCTCTTTTGGAGGATAATTGGTTTCAGAAGACTGAAATTTCCATTTATCTGTGGGCCTCTGGGAGACTGGGTGGGTACAAGCAGGAGGGGGTCTGGGGCAAAGCCAGCTGATTTCCTCTGTGGACGGGCAGAGAGGACAACCGATGAAATAAAACTCCCACACAGCAAGGGTCCGTGAGTATTCCCAAGCCTGCCCCTCCCAAACCATTGAGAGGACTCATAGACAAATGGCATTTTTCAACTTGCGCATCCCAAATGTCCAGCATCTTAGTCCACAACTACCCCCTCCGCCTCCTCCTCTGTCCTCCACACCCCCCTCCAAAAATGTAAACATCTGGCAAACATTTAGATAGACAGCAGATGGAGTTGAGTGCACATCACGTAATTTGAGATCACAGTTCTTGCTCAAGACGTGACTGTACAGTGGAGCCCACGAGCCAAGAGAGACACGTTGGTCAACACAGTCATGTGATAGGTCACAAACAAAAGCTGTTTTTGCAGTGACTGTCACTAACCACAGAGAAAAAGGCATGGGTCAGAGTAATAGAAAAGCACAACCTGGACAAGTCATCACACACACACACAAACACAAACACAAAGGGAAAATGTGTTCCATATTATGACCCGCATCATGTTACATAATTGTGCAGAAGTTACTTCACATGCTTACACACTGTATAGCCACTTTGAGTCTAAAGTCGAAAAACCTCATTAATTCTTGCCTCAGAAGGGAAACCATCTGGGTAGCAGCTAACACTCTGAGGCACAAATGCACATCTTACAGTCCTCCTATACCAGGCGAACAGACTTACCACTCACAGTCTGTCTGTGTGTGTGTGTGTGTGTGTGTGTGTGTGTGTGTGTGTGTGTGTGTGTGTGGAGAAATGGAGAGAGAGATTGAGTGAGTGTGTTTGTCTGTGTGTGTGAGAGAGACGAGTCACCAGTCACATGCCCCCCATCATCATAGCAGCAAGACGCCCAAACTACATGCAGGGTTAGTCCACTAGTGATAGAGCAGTGTGTTAACTGCTGCAGGCTATGACCAGAACAAGCCTCCAATCACAAAGGTCTCATAGACCCTCTTGTCATATCGCCCCGTGACTTGCTACATCATCGTTGTCTTACTTACATGTCTAACTATGAACAATCATAATAGTGATGGAGAGTCTTGTAACAGCTATCTTGAAGTAGTCTGTTGTCTCCTCGCAAATGATGGCTGCAGCGATGATAATAGTCTAGTGTTTGAATATAACTGATTAAGTCTACCAGTAACTTTTTATCCTTTTTAATGAGTTGAGAATTTATACATTTCGATGTTTAAAAAGTTGGACGACTGTTTAACAAATTCAGGATATTGTCGCAGGTA
>JAVQKI010336638.1:0-16210 GCA_036025975.1 Nematalosa erebi
CAAATCAGCTTTTCTTTCCAAAGCCCCAACTGTAGATCAGACACTAGTCTATCTGTAAGTGCTCAGAGAAACTTTTTATTTTTGTTTTTTGCTTTTTGTCAGCCTATCTGCAGGGAATATTTGAATGTTTATGCCTACTATATAGAGCAGTAGACAAATGAGATCACACTGACTGAAAAAAACAACAACTCAGACACACTATTATGTCCTTCTGGTGGCATCACACGTTGGAAAAAGTCTTCACCAATATATTTTAAATAATGTCATGTCATGGCAATCATCCAACCTATGGCTCGTCACCACATTCATGTGGTCAAAACAGTAGCGACCGAGAGCAGGCAGGACCACTCAGTCCTTCCTCTGCCAAACGTGTCTTTAAGTCCTTCTAAAATCTTGGAAAGGTTGACTCAGACATTCGGTAATGCTTCTGCCGTGCCACCACGCGCACATACTCGTTCGACACCCGTTACCATGGCAACACATCCACGGAATGATCCCAGACCTTCCCCATTACAACTTGTTGGTTTGGGAGCTCGCTGTGTTTACTTTCTGCTCTACCATTAGGGCACACAGACCTGCAAGTGTGAGTGATGTCATTTGATGCTGGAAATTTGCTGTGCTAACACAGCAACTGGTTTTCATCATAAGCAGATGATGTATTATGTTGGGGACTTATTATTGGGGAGAGAGTTGTTGTAAAAAATCATTTTTATTTGAATCGGGGTGATAAAAAACATGGATTGGGTGATTGCTAAATGTGTAGCGCATCTTTCAAAGTTTTTGAAAAGAATATTTGACAACTCCATTTTGCATGTGCTGTATCCTTTCAATAAATGGAAATGCTTTTGTATAACTACCCTCAAAATGCTAGCGAAACTTGCTAACCTGTTGCACAAAGAAAATTGACTAGCTTTATCTTGATAGATAGCTACATAGATAAATACATTTTATTGTCCCATAGGAATATCTGGTATCTGTTAACAGTTAGACATTTCCCAGTATAGTATGTTTCCATGGCGCCACTCCACGTCATCTGCTTTTGAGCCTGGCAGGGGCCATGTTTCATCGCTCAAAATGAACCAAAAGAGCCCCTGATAAATTGTACTCACATACACTAATTTGTCCCATGAGCGGTACCCTTGCAAATAGGGTGTGATATTCAAGTATTCTGGTAATGTAATGGAAAAAAAACATGCAATGATGAATGATGGCATGTCTTTGGGGGAGGAACTGCTGGTGCCCCCAGCCTTTCATCCACCTCGCTAACACTGCCATAGGTCAAACCTGACTACTGACCCGCCTAACCCCCCTCAAGGTTTTTACAAGGTTACAGGAAAGGACCTGCGGTAGCAGTGGAATGGTAGCTGTGACATTAACATGGCTTTTTGTGTTCAGTAACATTGGCTAAATCTGTCATAATCCCTTGAAAATCCCTTGAAAAGTTGAACCAGAGCACAACTATGAGTGCAAGCCAGCATTTGCATCCATTTTGTGGTGTAGACGGTTGGTGATGGAAGTTTTCACATCTGGGAAATCTGTATGCTGTTTGCTTACACTCCCTCTGATTAAAGAAAACAATATAGACTTAGTTTGGATAGCTGAGCACAATTGCACAAGGCAATGCAATGTTTGCATAAAATACACATGGTAAATGTGAGATCCGTTATTGATTGCTGTTGTTGATTATTCAATGTGCATGAAATCCCCAGGCTTACCAGAAACACGTAACACACAAATACATTTCTCAAGCCCTTGACAAGTTTAGGGAAAATGGCCAGCTGCGTTGCTTGTAGAGCTGCCTATATGTTCTGCTCTGTTGTACTCATTGAGTTTCCCCGAGAGAGGTGTCCCAACCCTGCATGCATTTTACCACATAAACCTAAAGCAATAAAAATGTGCATCTGTTAGATATGACCAACCTTTTTTTAGTTTATTGCAGGCAACAGGCAAACAAATGCTTTCAGTGATTCAGCAAAGATACAAAATGCCAAACTCATGCTTTTGTAATAGATTTTTTTACTGGCAAACACTACACAAACTGGACTGTCTGTCCATATTACAATGACATGATTGCAGCCATAGTTCAAGTCATAAGTTATCGTTAATAGATGTGGGCTCTTTTAACAATTATTGGCAGCTCTCACAGCTCAGTGAGTGAAATTAGTGACAGCTGGGCCCAGCCCACAGGATCAGTCCCAGCACACTGACGACGAAGGCAAGCTGAGGCCCAGTGAAAGGGCCCAGTTCAACATGAGAGAAGGATGGAGAGTGAGAGAGAGATGGACAAAAAAGACAGATAGACAGATATTGAGACGTTAAGTGCTCCAGGGGGAGAGAGGAAGATGGAGACTGTGTGAGGAAGCATGACAAATATATAGACATAGATAAAGTGATGGTGAAAGCATAGCT
Source organism: Nematalosa erebi (assembly GCA_036025975.1). NCBI lineage: Eukaryota > Metazoa > Chordata > Actinopteri > Clupeiformes > Clupeidae > Nematalosa > Nematalosa erebi. The sequence continues at coordinate 2,410 of JAVQKI010336638.1, forward strand.
GGTAGAGAGAAAGATGGAGAGAGTGTCTATGTGAGGATGAGTGGAAAAAAAAGATATGTGAAGAAATTAAATAGATATGTAGGACAGGGTGCATGGCAAAAGTTAATGGATAGCATGCTTCTGCTTTGGAAGTACCTTACACTCTCTCTCTCTCTCTCTTTCCCTCCCGCTCTCTTTGTTCAGATCATCCCAGGGGCCATTTTAATGTGGCACGGCTGGGATGTATACAAATGCAATGTGCTTAATCCCAAAGGGCCTTCACAGCTGTAATACTCTATTAGCCATCACAACAGCTGTAATACTCTCTTATCCATCCCAGATCGGAAAGCCAACAGATGTGCACAGATGTGCTTGACCACCCTCACAATTGTTATCCATTGTGCCTTTTTGTAGTGACACAGAGTTGGCAGAGATAGTAATAGGCCCTTGCACTGTGCCACACTGTGCCAGACATGGTGCACAGATGGCAATGTAATGCCCAGAGCAAAAAGATGAAAAAAAAAAAAGAAAAAAAGAAAAAGAAAAAGAAAAAACTGTTCCAAACATGTAATAAGCATCAGATGGAGGGATGAATTGACATTGAGATCATGCGAAAGAGTCTGTCTCCCTCTCTCTGTTCCCTGCAGATGTTGAGAAGCCAGCTACGTTAATATCATCATGTTTAAGATCATCATGTTTTTTTCTTTCTCCCTATAACAGCGCCATTTCATGGTGCCAAGAGCTGCAGTTCTCTGTGGAGAATTCACTTGTAGTCGTAATCGTCCTCCTTTGTTCTTCCTCTCTGGTAATAATCACCACCTTGCTGCCTAATTTTTTTTTAATCCCTTGAAGTTGAGGCAAACCACATGGACAACAGACGCAGCTCTCTGGCCAGGGTCACTGGCCTCCACCTGGGGTGTTCAGACCGCGACATTACAAATGCGCCTCAGGTCTGGATCCTTTTTTGAAATGCAGTGATCCTCGTATGAGCTTTCCAAGGAGTGGGGAGTTGGGAGTACCATGTGGAGGTGGTGGAGGTAGGGAGGTCTGTAGGTTGGCTGTTATCCCACAGCCTTGGTGGCAGTGGTCCAGGGAACAGCCATACATTGATGGGAATCGTACCACCCTGCCAGGAGCAAGAAACACAGTCCCCTCCATGTGATATGGAAAGCAGGGACCAGCTGTTAATGCACTCATGGCCCCAGACGTTTGGCTCTGACGCAGCAGACGCAAAGAGGAGAGGGGCTTTGGGTGGGACGCCAAAGGCCTCGGCTCCCAGACGCTCCATACGTAAATACATACAATTTGCAGAACCACACACACACACACACACACACACACTCCGGCTCCCATCCCAAAACACTCCCTCGCTCCCTTCTGCGCTCCACCACTGACTCATACGCCATCACTCACACATTCGCACATTCTGTGCACACACCCATGTAATGTATACACACACAAATGGGCAGGCGGGCGGGCAGGCAGGCGTGCGTACATATGGAGCCTATGCGCACACGGCTCACCGGTTGGCTCTATTGGTGATGAAAACTTTCCACTGTTGCATCCACAGCCGCACCGCCACAAAAACCGGCTGAGCCGTTTGCTTTGGAACGCTTCCCATTACTAAGCAGTAAGCACCGCGCTGCATATCAAATCGGCAGGCCCATTGTCATTGCTGATCCCGAGTAATGAGCGCATGAACACAAATTAACCGTTCAAGGCCAGGACCGTGCTCAGGGATTTTCAGGCACTTCAACTGTTTGCCAGTCTTGCTTTTAGCCAATGGACTGTCAGGGGAGTTGTTAGTTCAGATGTCTCCCAGCATGCTTAGCTCAATGAACGCAAGCATGAAAATTACAACGGATCCTGTCTGTTCTATTAAAGACAGATATCTGCTTATATGCGTAGCAGACTGGAAAAAACACCCGAAAGGATGCTATGTTCAACATGTGGTGAACTATTCAGCCTTTGTTTATGACCTATTATCCCAAATGTCTAGATTTCTGAACAGATAGCCTGTTGGCATTGCTGTTTACTGAGATTGCATTCACCAAAAATGATACAAATTTAAGAGTTAATGTTTTGTTCATGTCAATGCCACATTTGATTACTGCTAATTGTAAAAACTCAGTTATTGTATGTATATTGCTATGGTTCCCTCTCAACTTCAGGACATTAGGAGAGACTGAATCAGTGGAGTCTGGAGAAACTGCAAGTGGAGTGAACAAAGACCCTTGTATAACTTACACAGGAAGCCCCGAGAGAGAACTCACCCATGTCGCTATTTACAAAGGTGGAACTAATGGGAGCTAACGTCTTGGGCAGGGGCCAAGGTAAAACCCCCTACCACACCCTCATTTGCCCTATTTCTGGGTTCCCACCATATGGGAACTCTTTTTTTTCTTTGTTCATCAGCGTCTGACATACTTCTTTCCATGGTTTCCCTGATGTAACTAACTACCAGCTTTGTCCATGGCAACATGGAGTTTTTAGCAATATCATGACTGCTAGCTGAATTAGCCCTGGTACTGTAACTGAACAAAACCAGTACCTGATAACCTTGTGAATGAAGAATGGCTATCTTCTCATTATCTTCTCTGGCTTTGGACCAGCGCGCTGGCCGCTGTTTTAGACCCCCGGGTAAGCACCAGGAGGTATCAGGTGTTGCTGATAAGAATGAGAAGCAAGAAGCCTGAATAAACCAGCTCTTTGGTTGGTTGCCTGGTTGTAAAAATGGTTTTGTTCTGAGTTACATGCCGAAAACCTTGTCCATACATATGTGAACTCAACTAAGTGAACTTAACTGAACTGTAGCAGTTATATATGACTTGGAAAATACTTTCAGTGTACTGTGGCACGTAGCCATAGGCATGTGGACATACTGCTGTGTTACGGCCATTTCCTTCTGATTCTGTTTCATTGTCCAAAAATCTGGCCCTAACAACCAAAAATGTATTTCAAAACACTACACCATGACATATGATGTATTACTGTATATACGTCTCCAGCAAGACAAACATTGTCTTGCTTTTCACTCTTTAGCCTTTTATAGTGAAGGACCTTTCCAGAGAGCTAATGGGGAACCTGTGTGGACCATCCAGTGCCTGAAAGTTTCTAAAGCATTGACTCTGAATAATTTCCTCTTGTGCCTTGATACTCTCTACCTCAACACTTTTGGTGTCCAGCCAGCTGTGTTTTACCAACGTAATTCTGTTGTCTCATTGACCAGGGAATACGGTGGTCATCCGAAGCTGTTAATTTAATTATGGTGCGAAGGTATGTTTTTACAGTGTGTCCTTTCACATGTCCTGAGCCCATGGTTACTTACTCCGCCCGTAACTCCACAACCTTTACCCTTAGTTTCATACTGGTCAGGAACATATGGTCTATAAGCCCCTCCAAGCTCAAGAGAATATTCTTTATGAGGTCTTATAGCATCCTTTGTCAATTCGTAAAAGGAAAACAAGGATAAAAGTTAATGTCAGACTCTTTGCCTCAATCCCATGATCAGATACTGACTCATGTACATTTACTGTAAAGCCTGACCCACCATGTCCCGTATTTTCATATGACTCAGCCCCTGCACCTTTGGCTTGAGAGAAAATGAGAAGTAAGCTTTATGTTGAACCCCAAAAACGTAGTCCTTCTTTTCTTTTTTTTTACCTCTCTTATTGGTGACTCACTGTCACTTGGTTTATGTAATTAATGAGTTCGGCGGTGGACTTAAGCATTTGGGTGTGGGGAGTATGACTCGGGGTTGGGCTTCCATACATCGAGTGGCCCGGTGAGGACTGGCTGCCGTCACAGCTCAGCGTGTTCTTTCCCCACCCTCCTACTTTTGTACAGTAATAAAGATGCAGAGTTTCCTCAGCTGGAGAAGTCATGTGTTAGGGGCCTCTGAACACCATCTGTAGGACGTGTGTGTGTGTGTGTATGTTTGCACGTGTGTGTTGGTGTGTGATGGTGTAGTATGTGTATTTGTGTGTGTGTGTGTGTGTGTGTGTGTGTGTGTGTGAGTGAAAGAGAGAGAGAAAGAGAGTATGTGGTGTGTTTGTCTGTGTGTGTGACAAAGACAAACCAAGACAGAGGTCCATATAAAGTGCGTGACCTCCCTGCCCTGCACCCCTGTCACTCATGCTTGTAAAAACATCCTTGTGGGACCAAGACCACACATGGCCTCAGCCACCTCCTTATCCCCTCCTGTGTGCTATCAGTGCCTCGGAGCTGCTGGGTATAATTGGAGGCCCTTAAATTAAGGTCTTGACTAGAAAGCTCCAACATGAAGTGGGCTTTATCTCAGATTCGTGTCCCCTTATCGTTTGGAAGCCATGAATGGAAAGTTCTGGAAGAGACAGAGAGGATGTTTTAAGGTTCCAAGGGCTTTTGAGTGTTCAAAAGATACCGCGATAATGGTTAGGTTAAAGTGAGCATGGCTTAACATCAAACCAACTTTTGTGTACATATGTGCAGTCACGTCTGGTAGCGGGACAACCAGATGAATAGACAATGAACTCTCCTGCCTGGATGAGCAATTTCTGTCTAGAAATGTAGCCACAACCCTTATTGTTAAACATGTGACGTACAACAGCCACGTGCACTAGCTACAGCACATGGAGTTGATAACTCTTGTCCGGAGTATTCTAAAGTGTCCTTCATCACCACTGAACCTCCCTTTTTTCATTACTTACACAGTCCTGTAACTTATTTTTGCCCACCTTTGAGCCTTCGAAAAAAACATGACAAAGAGGGTATACAGCAAGGCCTTTGGACACGAGGGGATGCACCAAACACACACACACACACACACACACACACACACACACACACACACACACACACACACATATACACACACACTCACACACATACACACACTGTCTCCCCTGCAAAGACAGCCCAAGGGACATTTCCACTGACAGCTGGGGATGGCTCTGGGTCTTTTTCCTTCTTTTTTCTTTCAGATCACTTTTTTCTTTTTTTTTCCAAGTCCAGATCTGTACACTATAGTCCATAGAAATGGTCTCCTCTTCTCTCTCGCTCTGTCTCTCTCTCTCTCTATGCCTCCCTCCCTCTCTCTCTCTCTCTCTCTCTCTCTCTCTCTCTCTCTCTCTCTCTTTTCTCTCTTTCTCTGAGCTCGCGGAGAGGAGAGGGGGGGAGTGGCCCCGTGCAGGGCTTCAATAAAAAGGCTCTTGTGTGGACCTGTGTGGAGCCCAAACTTCCCCCCACTTGGTACCACGCTCTTCTGCCGCTTGTCCGCTTGCCTGCCTGTCTGCCTGCTCGCCCTCTTCTCAAGTCCACTGGCAACCACAAAAGAAAGAGAGACAGAGATACTCAGAGAGCGAGAGTGGCTTAGGTTGTGAGGCTGTGTGCATTTTTCCTTTAACAGAAAAAGAGACATCTCTGTCCACGTTTGTTTTAACTTTGCCAGAGAAGAGGCCCCTGGAAAAAAAAGAAAACGTAAAGACAACCGCCCAGAAGAGAAGATGATTACTCTGCTTTCCTTGGCGATGCTGGCCCTGAGCCTGGCCAACAGCGTGCACGGACAGGCCGGCAGTGCCGTCTTCACCACAGGTAAGAGCCTCTGCACACAGCGCACAGGAGTGGGTTAGAGGAGCAGAGTGGATGAGAGAGCATCAGGCAAAGTGCATCTCTGTGTGAGAAAGACATAGTGTGTGAGAACCCTGTGTGAGAGACACTGTGTGTTTGTGTGTGTGTGTGTGTGTGTGTGTGTGTGTGTGTGTGTGTGTGTGTGTGTGAGTCTATGTAAATGCTAATGAAGGTAAGAGACAAAGAGAAGGAGAGTGAAAGAGAGAGTGTGTGAGTGAGTGAGAGAGAGAGAGAGAGTCTTTGCTCATGAAAATGTGATTCTTGTGATTCCATTCATTCTGCAAAGTGCAAAATCTCCACTGGACAGATTTACCGGGGAGGGAGGGGGGCGTTTTCTTCTCTGTCTGTGCATAGTGGCCAACACACTGTGGGTAATAAACCCTTCAGTCTCAGCCTCAGTTGCAGCTCTTCTTTTGATTCTCAACCAGCAGTCATCCAAGCTGAACCATTTCCACTCTCCACTTGTTCACATTATCTCAGGCATTCAGACAAACTCCCCCTTGGTGAGCTAAGAAGAGGAACAGGAGCTCTCTCCTTAATAGGACTCTTTCAGTCACCTTTCCACTATGTATTGTGTGCACATGTTCACCACCTTGCTTTAGCAGCATTTTTTTTTTTTTCTTACGAGTACAAAGCTGATAGTGACTGAAAGGGTGGGCAAAGAGGGGGTGGGAGTGTGTGTGCGTGTGTGTGTATGTGTGTGTATGTGTATGTGCAGCACATCAGCTCAGCACATGTTTTCTAAGTGTTATGTCTGTACCAGGCTCTCTTGGGGTTCTTTAGTTGGCGTATGTTTGGGAATGGCACACAGTTGTCAGAGATGGTTGTTCTCAGTAGGGGAGGGTCTTTGTTTCCAGTGGCGGGAGCAGCAAAAGCAGCAGTGGTGGCGGTAGTGGGGCTTCTTGCAGCCGGTGGCTTGCAGACGTGATGTTTTCCTTCTGTGTAAACGTTTACACTCCCCCTGTGGGCCGTGATGTCAGATGCTTGGACGAGCGGGCTAGAATGTGGATGTGTGTTTGTGTCTGTGTGTGTGTGTGTGTGTCTGGGTGGGGATTGGTAGTTAAGACTGCAGTGGTAGAGAGATAGGGGGAGGGGTGGCTGTATTGTAGGTTCTAGACAGTGGATCTTTATGTGTTCATGCTATATGGTGTGGTGTGCTGGGTGTGTTTGTGTCCGAGGTGAAAGATATAGGGGGAGGGGTGGTCTGAACACGTCACCGGCGGAGCGCCTGCCCGAGACCTGGCGTCTCTGGTGCTGCCAGATCGCTCTGACTCACCGCTTCTCTGCCCAGAGCCTGTCCAAATTCTCCGGGGAGTTCTGTAGGGGCTTTTGACAGGAACAGCGTTGAGATTAACAGCCCCCTCGACCGCCCCCAACCCCCCAAACCCCACACACACACATACACATGGGGCGCTCAGGCCCGCATCTCCTATATGGCGTAGAGCAAGGGGGCTGTGGGCTGAGCTGAACTGGGGCCAAATGACTCTCCCTTTTCCTCTCTGAGGTAATGGTCTGATCGTTGTTCGCTTCGTGGGCTTTCTGGGCAGGGTCCTGGGCTAGGGCTGGGCTGGGCTCTGGAAGGGGTGGATGGGGGACGGGGCGCCGGGCTTTATGGCTGTTTGAAATGAATGCTCAAGACCGTGGTTCAGGAGAGCACTGGCAGCAGCATATGGCTCACATAGACTACCAGACCAGTGTGTGTGTGAGCCTGTGTGTGCATTCCCTGCATTTCATTCCCCAAAATTCTTTAAACATATATATATTTTTTTTTTTTTCAAATTAATGTTTCTTTTATATATTCATATATATACAGATATACAGATTTTTTTCCCTGTCTCCATCAGCGGATGTTCATACATGTCTTGTTTAAAGAACTCAATCTCTTCAGCTAACTTTCTGTATGTGTGTATGTGTGTGTGTGTGTGTGTGTGTGTGTGCGTGTGTGTGTGTGTGTGTGTGTGTGTGTGTGTGTGTGTGTGTGTGTGTGTGCAATTTTTTTCCTGTGTCCATGCCAGTGTGCTTATGTGTGCCCTAACAGTCCAAGATTAATGTGTGCACTGAGTTATGCTTGCTAAGCAATGTTGTTGGAGAGAGTACAAAACCTACAGAAGGGAGAGCTGAGCCAAGCTGTGAGGGTGTGGTGTGGTGTGGTGTGCTGTGGTGTGTAGAGGATATGGTCCATAACGCACACTTAGTCACAGCACAACTGGACCTAGTGTTGTTAATCCATGTTGATTGTCATTGTGTCATTAGCATATAATCAGTTTATATAGCAGCATTTTCCCTGACAGCTCCTTGACATTGTCCACAGCTTTCAGCTTGTGCCATAAAGACAGATGACGTGCTGGCAGCCATATGAAAAGTGGGGAGAGTATTCATGGCGCTGTGTTCACTGCTGTGTCGAATCCCAGCGTTACTGTTAATTTACTGCACTCTCTTCCGAACCCTCAAATCAACAGATGTTTCTGATCATGCGCTTGTATAGCCTCTCTTTTACTGAGTGACAGAGAATTGTGTAGGATCGTAAAATGCCAGTAGGTCCTGGCAGCTACCAGTGCTGTGAGTTCTTTTTGTTATGTTTTTCTTTTTTTCTTTCTTTCTTTTCTTTGTTATTTAATGTTCTGCACATGGGCTCATTTAAGCCATATACACTTAATCGTTACCCCCTCCCTTACCCAAACATTTCAAGGGATGATTGCTTGGGCTATAAGGACTGGTTCCTGTGGGTTTGAGTTCAACAGTTAGAAACGGGCTCTTGACCTAATTTCAGTGGCGTTCCATAAACAAGCTACACTGTGACAAATGAAATCAGAAAGAAGGAAAATATAGCCTGATTCCTGCCTATATATGGTTAAGGGTATATAGGGCCTGCAGTCACCCATTCCAGATCTTATCTTAAATCTCTCAACATGAGGAAAGAGCTCCCAAATCCACTTACTGTAGTGTAAAACAACTACTACACAGTGTTACACATTCACTCTGCATAGATAAAAGGTGTGTGTGTGTGTGTGTGTGTGGTGGGGGGGGGGTCATTTCTCAACCCCCTCCTCTCCTCCACTGGCTCCCATCACGCCACAAAGCACTTATAAGACATCGCCCACAGAAGGCCGTCGTAAAAGATTCCCAGTTCTAGCAGCATTATCTGCGAACAGCTCCTTTTAAAAAGCAGCGGGAGCGTAGAGCACTGCGATGGTGTCACCTCTGGGTTGCTGCCATGACACACTCACACACACACTCACACCACACACACACACACACACACACACACACACTCACACGTAAGCTGTGTGAATGCTCCTTTTGACAGGAGATTATGTCATAATGCAACGCCTTAACCATCGCCACCTCAGCGCATCGTCTTCCAGGCCCCAGTAGTTATTAGGCCTTGAGACAAGGTGACTCATGTGCTGATGCAAGTGGCTCAGGCTTGGGCGGGGAAGGAGGGACGGGGTAAGAGAATCTGATCCGGGGTCTGGGTATAAATGAAGGGCTTCTTTCACTCCAAGGCTCTATTGTTTTTAATTACTACAAAGCGCAGTGGGATTTCTCATCACTGCCTTATAAGCAGTCTTGACGTACAAGGCTGGAACACTGGATGCACATTGTGTGTGTGTGTGTGTGTGTGCGCGCGCGCGTGTGTGTGTGTATGTCTGCGTGTGTGTGTGTCTGCATGTGTGTGTGTATGTGCGTGTGTGTGTGTGTGAAAGAGAGAGATTTAGTTTGACTGTGTGCATGTGTATGTGTATGCATGATGTTTGCATGTCTGTTCTACATCTAGAAGGGAACGCTGCAGGGCTGGGGAGGAACAGCCTTCTGTTCATTAAGAGCCACAGCAGGGGCACAAGCAAGGAAAGAGCCACTTTGTGTCCACTGCCTCCTCTGTTCTTTTGAGGAAATCTGGAAAGTGGGCTAAGGACCATGGGGCACAGAGGATGAGAGGGGGAAGTGTGTGTGTGTGTGTGTGTGTGTGTGTGTGTGTATGTGTGTATGTGTGTGTTTGAGTCTCTGGGTCTGTGTGTATATGTGTGTGTATGTGTGGGGGGTTGTTTAGGGAGAGGGGTCTAGTAGGGGTGGTGATTGGGGCGGAAGACGTAAAACCTGGAAGGCCTGGTAGTGATTCCCATATCCGCTACAACATATGGGAAAGGTTTTTAGCCAGTGGACGGGGAGAGTCTTGCGCGGCGTGGCTTTGGTGTGGCCCTGGGAGCCTGTGGTTATGCTGCATCTGACTCCACTGGGGTCCCAAAGGGAACACACTAGACAGATGCAGACCAGAGACAACGGCAAGGGAGGGGTGAGAGAGGCAGAGAGAGAGACAGAGAGAGGGAGAGAAAGTAAGGGAGAGAGAGAGAGGAGCGAGTGAGACAGAAAGAGAGAAAGAAAAAAAAAATAGAGAATAGGGGGTGAGACAAACTTTTTTAGAACATTCAAAACGCCTGGGTCTGAACCAGAGAGATGTCATCAGAGGAATTAAATACATAAGAATGACAGGTTCTTACATAACAGGCGACGCTGTGCTGGCTCAGTGAGAAATGGCCAGAACCAAGTTTTACTTTTGCAATACTAAGCAAATAAATGCTGTCTCAGCAATTTCCCCAGTGACAAATGATGCTGAAACAATGTTTGTCCCCTGAAAATTGTTTAGTCTGCGTGCATAATTTTCTACCTTAACAGAAAATGGTGCAATAAAACCCAATTCAACATCACACCATAACAATGAGTATGTCTTGCTGAACTGGCTTTGGACATGAAGTCTTTGGCTGGTTTTCTGAAGATATATGTGGACCATGAAATCTCTGAGACCCTCAGAGGTCAAGTAAAAACAACAGCGCAGCAGCCGTGCTTAAGGAATAATGATTTGTATGCCCATAAAATATAATATGGCCTGCTTGCTATCCTCACATCAGGGGAAATTCCTACACATAAACCTAGCAAGATACTTTCTTAACTGAAAAGGACTCTTTGTTTCTGGATAGACAGTAAGCCAACAATTACAATTAAGTCAGATTAAAATTACGAAGATATGTTGAAAAGTTAATCCAACTTGATGATATGGTAGAATCAGTTTTTTGATGTAAGATCTTTTGTGTGGTTGAAGGAAAACAAAACTTTGGAGGAAGAGTTACATATAAGGACAGGCTGGTTCTTTGTCCAATCAGGTGGCTAAAGATCTAAAGAAACTGACCCGAGTTGGGGCACACGTAGAAGGGAAATCAAATGGGTCATAAGGAGTGAGCAGGGAGCTTTGATGATGGGGGTCTCACCATGTTTCTCTGACAAAGCTGTTCTCTGAGGGGAAAAAGAGTACTGTAACATGATGCAAATCCCCCAGCCTCCAGAGCTTTCTCACAGGTAACTGGGAGAACCTCCTCAGAGATAATAATGGGAGCTTTAACCACTTCCAGACGTTATAATTTCCCATAGCTTCCCAATAATGTGCAGACGGCATTATTTAGCTGTTTTGTTCATGGCTCTAGACCTGAAGATTTGGCTGGTCTGGCCGCCTTATGATTGGATTTATATGGCTTGCATCAGTCTCCCAGCAAGCACAATGACTCTTTTGTTCTGCTTTTGAACTGCTTTGTTGAATGAGAGACAAGGAACAGCTATTCTGCCATGCAGTCTATATTATGTTTTTTGTTTGTTTGTTTTGTTTTAGAAATTAGCCTTAGAAACCACTGTCGGCAGGGGGGGTTAGGTAATTACTCTAAAGGTCCTTGCCCCACAGCTTATCATTTTAACAAAGGGTCGTCTATTCTGTTCCAGATCCAGTTCCAAAGGTCAAGGTCATCACTGATTCTCCCAACCTTGTTGCCACCCGTGGAGGCAACCTGACCCTGCCCTGCCGCCTGCATCGCACCTTCGGCTTCAACTTCGGCAGCACTGGCATGAGGGTAAAGTGGACCAAGTACAGCCCTGACCTCTCACAGGAGAGCGATGTGTTTGTGTCTATGGGCTTCCACCAGAAGGCCTACGGAAGCTTCCAGGGTCGTGCCTTCATGCAGAAAGCTGATGACAGCGATGCCTCCCTTATCATCACCAATGTGGGCCTGGACGACAATGGCAAGTACAAGTGTGAGGTCATCGATGGCATGGATGACAACATTGCTGAGGTGACTGTGGAACTCGAAGACACAAGGGGTAAGTACACCTTTCTTCCCATAACATTACATGTAAAACACTACAAAAGTAGTCTTGTTATCTTATTATTCGACATGAACCATGTCTTCTAACATTCAATGAAAAACATTTTAGCTTAGTATACCACAGTGCAACTGGTAACAGTTATTTGTTTGTTTTTTGTACATGCCAATGGACCAAAGCACATCTTTCATGATGGATCAATTTTATCCACATCAGAGGGCTGTTAAATAACAAAAAGCAGAAGGACATCCCACATTAAGCACTTGTATTCTCAAATTTCCCCATTACCCATTGTTATTTACATAACAGTTAAAGAAGCATAGGTCTTTCCTTTTATGAAAAATAAAAATTCTTTTTTTTCTAAAAGCACATTGTAAGAGAATGTGGTTTCCATTCTCCATGTGGGCCAAGACCGCCCTTGCTGAATTGCCTTTGGGCTCAGAAAGGGAGTCTATAACAGGGAGAATTTTGATTGCTGGGTATAATGAAAGCTGCCTGGCACAACTAGTCATTGTTAATATGAGATTGTTGTCCAGCACAATGGAAATCTCTGAAGCTGGTAGTGATTTGTTTGATGTAACTGAATCAAGTCCTTGTGTGTTTCTCACAGTAAAGCTAAAAAGTGCTGAAATGTTGAGGTCTGAAGCCAATCTTTGCCACAAAAGAAATGCTTAATTTTGCTACCATTCCCAAACAAATCTCACCTTTGATACTGGACTTAGCATATACAAGACAGTTTTAGAAAGACATAAAGTCAGGAGTAACTTCATCATTGATTGTTTTGACAGTTCTTTGCCACACAATATTTGCAATCACTTAACACAAAGGGTTCTCTATCCATAATGCATGATTAGTAACACAAAATGGCGTTGGGGATACCAAACACTTCACAGTCAATAGGTGTTTATTCCTCAGTTCCTCTGGGAAAGAATAATCTGTTCTTCTCTCAGGTGTTGTGTTCCCGTATTACCCTCGCTTTGGCCGCTACAACATGACCTTCCATCATGGTGAGAGGGCGTGTATGGAACAGGACTCCACGGTGGCCTCCTTCGAGCAGCTGTACGAAGCCTGGCAGGACGGTCTGGACTGGTGCAATGCTGGCTGGCTGAACGACGGCTCTGTCCAGTACCCTATTACCAAGCCCCGTGAACCCTGCGGTGGCAAAGCCAGAGCTGGTCTCAGGAGCTACGGCATACGCGACAAGTCCAAAAGCTACTTCGATGTCTTCTGCTACACAGGGCCCCTGACAGGTAGCACAAGCTAGTTCAGTGCTGTTCCTGAATGCAGTGGTGGTTTCCAAACACCTGCAGACACGATGAAGTATATTTGTGTAATAGCGTGATCATCTTATTTACAAGTAGTGTCAGTCAGAGTAGTTGTAGCCTCATAACTAAGTGCGACCTCAGGGTCGGATACTAGCTGTTAAGCATGCTATCTTGGTGGATATCTTCATAATACAGAGCATTGGCACTATTTGATATTGTGGTTATTTCTTCAAAAATTTGTATCATTTTGGTCCATTTTCTGAATACTTTGAATTTTAAAAAGCCATACATACCCACTTTCTATATGACTTTCCATAATGCATAAACTCACTTTTTCCCTTCAATTCACCAGGGCGTTTCTACTGGTTGGTCCAGCCCAACAAGCTCACGTTCAATGAAGCTGTGCAAGCCTGCCGGAATGACAGTGCCGAGATTGCCAAAGTGGGTCACATTTACTCTGCTTGGAAGCTGCAGGGATATGACCGCTGCGACGCTGGCTGGTTGGCTGATGGTAGTGTACGCTACCCTATCTCCAACCCCAGGAAGAACTGCAGCCCAACGGAGGCCGCAGTGCGCATGGTCGGATTCCCCGACAAGAAGCAAAAGCTGTATGGTGTGTACTGCTACAAAGCCCAGTAAGAACTGGCAACATAGATATGTCAAGGTTCTATCATAACAACCAAAGAGATAGAAGCAACAACAACAAAAAAATTCACGTTTAAGTACACAATGGACTATTAGCATGAACTAGCATTATTCTACCAAAACTGTGATAACCTTTATATTATATATAAAAATGAGAGTAA
>JAVQKI010336688.1:0-2500 GCA_036025975.1 Nematalosa erebi
CTCACCCTCCTACCTCAACCGGCCTTCTGACAGGCAACAACAGCTGACTCCCGTCCCCCCCGTTAAGTTTCCACAGGACATCAATCACTTTCGCATGAAACACATCAGGGCGACACACACGGACCAGTGACCGCTCCTGCTGCACTGTGATTCAGTTACAATAGAGAGATAGCTAATCACAGCTGCTGAGTCTCATATACAGTGTCACATGCAGTTCAGGGTTTCATTGACTGGGGCATCTTCTTCTATTTTGACCCTCCAAGGTTACAAGCCAGCACATTATCATGTGATGGAACCAAAGTCACAGAGGTACAGTAGGACAGTAGTACAACTGGTGCTGTGATTATTTCATTTGCCATGTTCTCATAGTGGCGCACTGTGAAAGTATCGAACCACTAAGTACAATTAACCCACATCTGATTGATTGCATATCTCCCAGTCATTTCCAGCTGAGTGCAGCCAATCCCGACGCACTGGGCGTTTAGTCTGAAGACACACGGTGTGTCGGATTCCTAGTCATGCTGACTCTGCGGCTAATCATTAACCTGCAATGCCCTAGCAGCACTGTGCTGAACTCCCTATCCCTTGCCCGTCTCCAAAACACACGTACAAACACACACACACACACACACACACACACACACACACACACACACACACACACTCTCAAACTTGTTTAATAACAAACTCAAGCCTATCACAATCAGCACCAAAGTCCTGCTAAAGAAGTGTATCACCTCTGCCTGAGAGTGTGTGTGTGTGAGAGAGTGTGAGTGGGGGTGTGTAGGGGAGGATGGGGGGATGGGACAGCAGCAGCAGCAGGAGGAGGAGGAGGTGTGTGTGTGTGTGTGTGTGTGTGTGTGTGTGTGTGTGTGTGTGCGCTTGACGAGGTGAACACACGGGGTGCTGTGTGCTAGGAACAGTTGTTCCAGCGCTGGTGTTACGGCGGAGCACAAGTGTCCTCCCCATCTGTCTGCGCTGCGCTGACAAGCCGCACTTCTGGCCCAGGACCGAGCATCCCTAATTCACCACGCCAGGACAAGGCCAGACCCCTGCCGTCGGCCATCAACCAGCCGTGACACACACACACACACACTCACACACACACACACACCCCTCCTCCACCCACGTGTGGAAACGTGCTTAGCAGCACTGGCTAGGCAGAGAAACTGGGCTTGTTGGGGGTGGGGTGTCAAGGGGTTGTGTTGGGGGGGGGGGCGGTGGGGGTTTAGGGTGCTGGATTGGGGGTGACGGGGGTGAGGGGTGAGTGCTGAGGGGGCAGAAACACCTGTTGGTTCCACAGAGGAGCGCTTGACTGGGAAGCCCACACTTTAATTGGAGGCATAAGACACGCACAGGCCACTGACAAAGGGGGAATTGAGACGGCAACAGGGACCATTTGCTGCCGCCCGTTCAGCCAAAGTTCAGGCCAGTCAAGCCCGTGAAGCCACGCGGTCTGGTGGACACACACACACACAAACGCGCGCGCACACACACACACATAGCTCTAGCCCATCCCTCGGTGTGCTAACCCATCCCTGTGTCTACAAAGCCACAAGTTACTGACTAAAGGTTATCCACCAGCACCAGCACCAGCGCCAACCTCTGGGTTTATTGGAGGACCAGGGAGGACGCGTGGGTGGGACTTTGGATGAGATGGAGGGAAAAAAGTTAAACACACAAGTGTGTGTGTGTGTGTGTGTGTGTGTGTGTGTGTGAGGAACAAAGAGGGAGAGATTGAAAGATAGAGGAGAAAAAAGAGAAGATGTAATTGAGTGGTGGAGTCCCAGTGCCTCTGCCCTGAGTTCTCAAGTACTTATCTGGCATGAATAAGCCAATCAGAGAGTCAAATACTGAGCTGGCATGAATAAGCCAATCAGAGAGTGAAATACTGAGCTGGCATGAGTAAGCCAATCAGGAAGTCAAGTCTTTGAGGGTTTAGGGCTGAAGGGGGTGTATTTGGGATTGAGCCTACAGGTGAGTGTGACCTAGGGCCCTTCACAGAGGCTCTTACCTGGTTCCTTCTCCCCGTGCGGTTCACGGCGGGGGACTTGCTGGGCGTCTTGACAGGCGTAGTGGTGGTGGAGATGGGCTCCACGCTGCCGTTGATCTGCCCGGCGTTCATCACCGTGTTCATCATGGAGTTGATGGGGGTCAGGTCGCCTCCTTCCTCTCCCGCCCTCGCCGCCTCCTCCTCCTCCTCATCCTCCATCTCCTCCTCCTCCTGCTGGTCCGTCTCGAGGCGTCCTCCACGGGCGCTTACGTCACTCGGGCGGGCCACTCTCTCATCGTCTTGCAACTCGTTCTCTTGGCTGTCCTTCCCTGAGAGCAAAGGTGACACTGCGGCAATTAACCCACTGATAAAAAGAAGAGGCCCTTGTTTCTAACATGGAGGATGCTATAACGTCGACTTTTGGACTCTAGTTTTTTTTTGTTTTTTTTTTTTTATCCTGGGCACTCCAAGAAAAGGCTGACATGGTAATAAGTCATTAAACTACTT
>JAVQKI010336688.1:5000-11419 GCA_036025975.1 Nematalosa erebi
GCCCCTCTCTCTCTCTCTCTCTCCCTCCCTCCCTTCTTCCCTCTCTCTCTCAGCGCCTGTGAAGTGGGCAGAGCTTCAGGTCTGCTACACAAACCTGCCCCCAGTCACTGCGCGCTGCACAAGCCCCCCACTTTGACTTAGCCTTGCTCCGCTACCGCGGTTCTGTTGCTACGGGTTCTGTTGCTTCTGCTAAGCATTATAATGTGGAAAGGCAGCACCATCACCCGAAACCTTAAAAGTGCAGTTGGATATTACATCTATTAGACACAGCACTGGAAGCTAAAAACATCCATGTAGTCAATGTTATGTTCAGTCACAGTCGAGGTTTTGCTGTGTTGTGCTGCGTTGTGCTTGTTCAAAAGCTCAAAAAAGGAGGAACAGAAAATGTGTGAGCAAATAATTTGGTGCGACTTCCAAAACACTTGTAGCTACACTTTGCTGTGCTACATTTTTAGGCTTTTCTAAATTTGTGCGAACATGCGCAGGCGTGTGAAAAGCATCACTGCACAAGTTCCTACACGCCCCCCAACCCCCAACCAGGGCTCAGCGAGAGACCCTGCACAAGGGCCCAGAGGGGATGGCTGCTGGGGAGCGGGGGGAGTGGGGGGTGGGGGCCCCTGGGTTCCTCCACGGTGGCCTGGGGTGCCAGTGCTGGCCCTGAGGCTGAGGCTGAGGCTGTGGCTGGGGCTGGGGCTGGGGCTGGGGCTGGGGCAGGACAGAGCTCGGAGATTAGCTCAGGATTAATGGCCTGTCATTAGCCCGCCATCCCTGCACTGAGCCATGGGGATCCAGCCCACGAGACGCTAATTAATTAGCGACTCGCGCTAATCACAACCAGATGGGAGCGCAGGCGCTGCGGCTCGATCGCGAGACGGTAAGACGGGGGACGCGACGTGGGGATGTGCCTCTCTGTGAAACCCGGGAGGTGGAGGTGGGGGGGTTGGGGACCGCGTGTGCATTAACTTTGGGAAGGGCCGATGCTGGGAGTAAACAATGGGTGATGGAGAAACAGGCCCCCTTTGGGACCAGCTGGGAGAGAGAGAGAGGAGGGGGGGGAGCGATGGAGAGTCAGACAGGCAGGCAGGGACTGAGGGAGGGAGGGAGAGGAAGAGGGAGGGGACTGATCAGGGAAGCCTCAGGAGGGAAGTGCAGGCGAGCAGAGTGGAGTGGAGCAGAGCGGCAGCGGCAGCAACAGCTAGCTCTGATGGATAGCGCCCAGGCCAGGATACGACCTCATATGGCCAGGGGAAGAATGAGGGGAGAGGGCTGCACTAGAGTGGAGTCCACCAGCTCCACACACACACACACACACACACACACACACACACACACACACCCCTCCACCCGCCGCCCCCAACAGTCCTGCTAAGCCAAGATAACTCAGAGCCAGTGGCCACTCCATCTGCCCCATCACATGCTGAGTCTTTACCTCCCCCCTCCCTCCCTCTATCTCTCTCTCTCTCACCCTCTCTCTCTCTCCTCCTCCTCCTCTTCACACATCCCTGCGAGAGTCAACAGTAGCAGGACAAAGGAGGCATGGAAAGTTTTTTCCCCCAACAGTCCTGTGCTCTCTCTCTCTCTATCTATCTCTCTCTGTCTCCCTTCCTTTCTCTCTCTCTCCGTCCCAGCCCTCCATCCTGTCACTAGCAGAGAGCAGGAGCATTTCCGGTTTGCAGAGACGGCTCTGAAGGCAAGGCAGGGCAGGGCACGCCTCAAACGGTCGGCTACGCTCACCTCCTCCCCTCCCCCTCTTCTCACCCTCTCCCTCATCCCTTCCTTCTCCCTCTCCTCCCCCACTATCATCCCCCCATCTCTGCTCTCTCTCTCTCTTTGAAGAAGTTCTCCTCACATAACTCTTAGCCTAAGTTTAACTAAACACGACTCCAAACTCTGACATTCAACAACTCTCTCAACTTTCTGCATGGAAATTACACATTAACATCTTAGTCTGTTTTTCATCCCTAACACACACACACACACACACACACACACACACACACACACACACACACGCCACAGCACTTCAACACCAGCACACACAATTCATAACCACCTCCTCTACGGCAGTGAGTTAACTAACTGCACTGTTTTGCTAAGCAGTGTTTAGCAACCCTTGATCCCTTTTCAGTGCGCGCACACACACACACACACACACACACACACACGCGCATGCACGCACAGCCACCCATACATGCGTGCACATGCTCCCTCCCTCCCTCCCTGTTTAAGAGCAGTGGCAGTGCGAGCAGCACCAGCCAGTGGGAAGCTGGGAGGGGTTTGGAATGCAGCGCTCCTACCAGTCAGAGCCAGCAGATCACACAACAGCAGTTGAGCAACATCCACATCTCTCCACACAGCAGAGAGAGAGAGAAAGAGAGGGAGGGAGGGAGAAAAAAAAGAGATAGCCATCTCAGGAGGACCTGGAGGGCACACTCCTTTTCTTCCCCCCCTTCCCTCCTCCTCCTCCCCCTCCTCCTTCTCCTTCTCTTCCACTACCATCAAGCGCTAATCTTAGACCACATCTCACTTCAGCTTCTTTTCAGCCTCTTATCTAATTGTGGAGGGGGTTTGTATGCTTATAAATGGCAAAGAGGAGCGATTACAGAAATCAATAGGACCCACATAGACAGTCACACACACACACAAACAGAGACATAGACACACACAAACAAACACACACACACACACACACACACACACACACACACGCTTGTGTCCAAGCACACTCCACTGTGAGGATCATCAGGCGGCTGTGGCATATTTACCCGTTTGTGAGTTGGGGGCCGTGGGGTTCAAGGGGTCATGGAGTGGTGGGGTCACAGTCGGGTAGGTGAGAGGGCAACGCAGACACACAGAGGGACTCAGCAGCTTCTGTTCATACTGCAGGGAAACAACACACAGGCAGCCAGATTTATTCACCTCTCCTCTCTTCTCCATAAACAAGACAGTGTCACAAGGCACAACACATAAACATACACACACACCCACACACACACACAAACAGCAAGATTACTGAGCCAGGAAAAAATACTGGTGACACACTGTTATATTTTAGATGCCAAAAGATACTTTACACAATCCCCACATGTAATGATCATGGCCTAAACAGTCAGCCCTAGTTGTGTTTTAAAACATTTCAGCTTAAAAACACTTTGAACCCAAATATAACAAATTACACTGAGTGCAATGAACAGACTTTTAACCAGACAGGTTTTCAGTATTCTCTGAAAAAAAGGTGATTCTCAAACTCCCAACAGCACAGGGGAAAAAGTACATCCTGTTGGTGTGCAAGACTGTGCTTGCAGTATAGGAGGGTGACTGGGATGCGGGAGGCCCATTTGGCCGAGTCATAAAGGCTGACGTCACACTGACACATCCCGGCCTACATCAGAGCAAAGGTAACGAGAGAGAGAGGGAGAGAGAGAGGAGAGGAGAGAGAGAGAGATGCACCGGCTCAGGGCTCTCCGTCCCTTGTTAAGCTGGTAAACTGAGACTTCCTGCCATCCCACAACACATCAAAGCTCCTCCGACTGCCAAGTTTCCCCTTCCAAAGACGAAGGGGAAGGCAGACAAACCCACTGCAGCATCCACCCTAAACGGACCCGGGGAGAAGCAGACCGGACCACTGGCAGGACAGAAAAAAAAGAAACAAAAAAACAAACAAACAAACCAAAAAAAAAGAGTTGCCAGGAGTTAGCACAGGGATGCCAGGGAGGCAGATGGAGCACAGATCAGAGGGATTTGGAGGAGAGACAACTGGCTAATTAAAGTCTGATGAGTACAAACACCGTGCTGGTGGTGCTGGTGCTGGTGGTGGTGGTGAGTGCTTAGTGCTCGTCATCACTTTTCCCCCAGTCCCAGCCCAAGGAAGTGACCAAATGGCAGCCTGGAGGATTACAATGGTCCTGAGGACCTGGAGTAGCAGGGGGAGGCAGTGAACTGAGCTACTGGAGAAGGAATAATAAAAGCTATATCATTTCAGAAACTGTTTATGTGTAAGTTAAGTTTTTTTTTTTCCCCCCCATTTCCGAAAATGAAAGGTGACTAACTATCTCTCCTTTCTTTTATATGCAATCACAGTAGATGAGGTCATAATAAACCTCAACAGTAGGGAGAGAGGAAAGGAGGGGTGTGTGCGTGTGTGTGCGTGTGGGGGGTGTCAGACTGAGAGAGTGACTACGTGAGAGTGTGAGGGTGCGTTGACAGAAGTGAGTCTGTCGGAGAGAGAGAGAGAGAGAGAGAGAGGGAGAGGGAGAGAGAGAGAGAGGGAGAGGGAGGGACAGAACGACCGGAGTGAGGCGGAATGCCTCGACAGGCATCGGCCGCCACATGGGTTGGTGACGGGCATAGGCAAGTGCAGAGGACAGAGAGGCCGGGAATGGGCAGGTGGCGCAGTGCCTTCTGCTTCGCTACGATGTGCCGCTCGGGCCTCCTGGATCAGTTACAGAGCAGCCCAGCTCTGTGCAGAGCAGAGAGGCCAGGAGAAGCAGGAGGAGGAGGAGGAGGAAAGGGGGAGGGGGGAAGGAGGAGGAATGGCAGCAGAAGCAGCAGTGATGGCATCCGGCAGCAGGGAGAGGAATACCTACCGCCACAGGAGTGTAAGAGAGCGGGAGAGAGAGAGAGAGTGAGGTTGACAGAGGAGAGAGAGGGAGAGGCACGAGAGAGAAAGAGAGAAAGAGAAAGAACAAGAGGGAGGTAGAGTGGCTTGACTGGTTCTGCTGCTCTGTTTGTCTCTGAAAGCCTTGGCTTAACTTCCCCTTGTCGTGTCACGTTATCTGCGCACTATCTCCACTACCACACATGCACCAATGTATACATGTATACACACACACACACACACACACACACACACACATGTGCAAAAGCACAGACAAGAACAAACCCCTCCCACATGCAAACACACAAAGAAACTGTGTGATCTTCAGACAGCTGTGCGATGTACCCATAGGTAGAAAAAAAAACCACACAACACTAACTCACAGAGCATCAAATACATATCAACATATTTAAACAACACGTAAACAAAGGTTTGCAAACAAAACAATATTGATGGTTTTTATATGACAGAAAACAAGGAAGTAACAGGAAGCGAAAAGATAAGAATGAGGCATTGTGAAAAAGGAGTGAGGCACAGAGAGAGAGAGAGAGAGAGAGAGAGAGGGAGGGAGAGAAGAGGAGACCCCTAAGGGGTTAACAGTAAGAGCAGTGAGGGGCGGAGCGGGAAGCCCTTGGCAAAGCTGCACTCAGCTGTCAGTCCGAACAGGTGGCCCTGACGCGACCTTTGGCTTCTTTTGCATACAGCCTCCATTTTGTTGGAGGCTTCAAGGCTTAAAGCCCAAGTAGGGCTTTTTTTTTTTTTTTTTTTTTTCTTAAAAAGAGAACTCTCTTGTGTCCCAACAAACTGATGCTCACCAAATGCTGCTACTCCTCTCATCCATCCCCCATTGATGCCTGTATGAGAGTGTGAGCGTGCGTGTGTGTGCGTGTGTGTGTGTGTGTCTGTGTAAACAAAATATTAACCAACACTCTATTCCCAGTGCGGTAGGGAGGAACATACTAGGTCAACCTCACCTGGCTGGATAAAGACCACAGCATCTTTAAATAACACTGTTTGGCTATTTGGGGGAACAGACATTTGCAACACAACACACACAACAAAACATGAACACTCGCACACCCACACACACACACATCCACATCCAAAAAACTTCACACATGATGCTGTGGCTGATGGCAAGCTTTATATCTTCCAGAGAAGCTCTTGGTCACACCATTGTTGACATGCGCGCGCGCACACACACACACACACACAGGAGCCGTGGCTCTGGTTGTATAGCAGCAGAGCCCGGCAGCAGCCCACTGCAGAGCCACCCATTTCCAGCACTGTGCATTCCAAGCTATTTAAAACTCAGCCTGCTTGCAGATTTACCCAAGCGTACACTTCTGTTCATTATTTCATAATCATCCCTCTCAAGCCCCTCCAGCCTCACACCCCCAACCCCCACCCCCTCTCTCCTCCTCTCCCTCCATCTTTCACTTGCTCTTTCTTTATCTCCCCTTTTCCTTTTTCCGGCCTTCACCTTCCTCCCTCTCTTTTCCCCACACAATGAGACAGTAGGCCGCAAGCGCGAGCTGCGCCACAGCCCGTCGGACGACCTAGCGACACTGACCAACGGCACCGGCAGCAGCGGCAGCAGCAGCAACAGCAGCGCTGAAGTTGAAGTAGGTCAGAAAGTTTATTTGGCAACGCTGAGCGTGTTTACATGCTTAGATCCCTCTGTCTCTCTCTCTCTACTGTATTCCCCACTGCCTGACCAGCCTCCCACCCTCCTGGTTAGGGCCCTTGTGATTCACAGCTCTCTCTCTCTCTCTCTCTCTCTCTCTCTCTCTCTCTCTCTCTTTCTCTCTCTCTCTCTCTC
>JAVQKI010337030.1:0-10827 GCA_036025975.1 Nematalosa erebi
TCACTCTCTCTCTCTCTCTCTCTCTCTCTCTCTCTCTCTCTCTCTCTCTCTCTCTCTCACATTCACACACACACTTTCTCTTGCTCTCTCACACTCTCTTTTTCTCTCTCTCTCTTCTCTTAGCTCACTTTGAAAAAGTAGTGAGCCGATGAAAGGTAGACAGAAAAAAGAATGAAAAAAGACGGAAGGAAAAAAATCAAAAACTTTAAAAGGAATACCAGGGCGGTAGTCAGGTTGACTTGACTCAGACCTTAGTGTTTTTTTTAAAGGATATTCCATTTTCCCTCAGTAATGCAGAGGCAAAATGAAGCGCTCATAAGTTATTTGAGCCTGCAGTCACTAGTGCACCGACCCTCCCCACCCTGCCACACCACCTCCCTCGACCTCCCCTCCACCTCCCACCACCTTTATTTCCCTTTAGCAATATCTCTAGTGTCTGAAGCGCTCAATACTTAGCCTGCACTATAGGAGAATTTACTGCCAGGCCCAGAGAGGGATTGTCAGGCACAAATCTGACCAGTGGCCAATCAAAGGGGCCGGGCAGATTTCAGTACCCCCCCAGGAGACAGCCGTTGCTGACAGGTGCTGATGAATTTCATACATTTTCTAATGTGCTGGCCAACAAAGAAAGAGAGAGAGATTTTGTGTGTGTGTGTGTGTGAATGTGAGTGTGCGCGCATGTATGCTTGTGTGACTGTTTATATGTGTGTACTTGTGTGTCCATGTCATAAACTGTATAAATAGGTCCATGTACAGTACATGTTTCAGTGTGTATACATGTATACATTGTGTGTATGTAGCGGTGTGTGTGTGTGTATGTTTGTACAGTATGTGTGTGTGCATGTGTGTACTGTATGACCCAAGTAAAATATCACTCTATTTCAGAGCATATCTTGCACCACCACAGACCTGAGAGAAGAGCTGTGCTCTCATATTCACGTGCACATTTTAAAGGGTACAGTATTTTTAGCCTTTAAGTCTGCATGGTAAGCACTGAGCACTGTCACACTGCCCTGAATTGAAAACCGCTGTTGTCAACTTGTCTGTGCCTGGTTTCAGCTATAAAGCCAACCACAAGCACATTTAGCCGGTGATAGTGATATTATGGATACAAACAGATTCCCCAAGCAAGCATGTTTGTCCTACCGAAGCCAAAAAAAAAAACAACTATAAGCTCTTCAGAATGAAAAAGAAAGATGAATAGAAAAGAAAAACAAGCATAAATGCAATTTAAAAATGCAACAATTGGGTGTAAACACACATCATCCCCCAAACACTCACACAGAGACACAATAAGATGCTTACCCATTCTCTCTCTCTCTCTCTCACTTTCTTTCTCTCTGTCTCTCGCTCTCTCTCTCTCTCTCTCTCTCTCTCTCTCTCTCTCTCTCTCACACACACACACACACACACACACATAACAGGGTAATACAGGTGACAATATGAGCCCAGTGCGGCCCAGCGGCAGTGTGTCTGTGAGGTGGTCTGTTGGTGACTGGTCCCTGGCTGCAGGCCCAGAAGTGTTGGGGATTGAGACTCCTCGGCTGCCTCAGTGTGGGACTTCTGCTGCTGCTGCTGCTGCTGCTGCTGCTGTGCCCACTGGTGCGGAGAAAAATCAATTCCCCCTCAGAGCACACACACACACACACACACACACACACACACACACACACACGCGCGCACACACACACACACACACACACACACACACTTATGATTTGCACACACACGTACCCTTATGACTTGCACTTATATACCTACACTTTTGTGTGGTGAGACATACTCAAGCTTACACACATGCAGATGCATGCATGCTGTGCACCCCGGTATATGCAACATCACTATCGCCACAGAAATGTGTGCACACACATGCAGTTCTCCAAAAAAACTCCTAAAAAAAAACACAGGGACGTAGGGCTCCAACTCCAACGGACCTCATTGTGTGTGTGTGTGTGTGTGTAACAAAAAAGCGTATGTTGGTCTCATGACAAAGGTCTGCTTAAATTCATGTGAAATACAGATAACTGACAAATGTCAAGTTGTAAAATCAAGATGGAGGTATCAGTATCAGATGTAAAGGTTAGCTTTTGGGATTTAGACATGTAATCTGGATTTAACTGAAGGCTTGGTACTTGTGTCAGTATATCACTTTATATATTTATATATATACATAGTAGTACACTATGTGTAGATATACCACTAGCCTACAGCCTGCATGAAATTGTCACTTGTGGACTTATGGAGATTCAGATTCAGAAATCACCTGTATTAGGACAGATTGAGATAATGCACTGTCAGTAAACCATTAAGATAAAACATTAGGTTATACTTTATTCATAGCTCATCACATCACATATAAATGAAAATGAAAGTTGCTATTGGAATAGAAACCATAACAAGTATTTTATGGAGGCTGAAGCATGCAAAAGCCTACATTTCCATCCTGATCAAGTTGTCCTTCAAGGGTCTAATTTGACCATCTATATTTAGGCCCATTGCAGTGAGCGGGCGTGCCCTTGCACGTCAAGTGGCTGAAGTTCAACAAGGATCTGAAATGCATAACATTTCAGGTATTAGCAGCAATTGACACATGCAGATTGCATATTAGCTCACTCACAGTCACACACACACACACACACACACACACACACACACACAGTCACTGTCACAGACACACACACACACACACACCTCGGATTAATCTGCTGGAGGCCGCCAACCTTGCCTCATCATCACCTAGAGAGAGAGAGAGACAGAGAGAGAGAGAGGAATAGATAAACACAAGGTAGAGACAGATAGTGCTAAAAAGAAACAGTATAATAGACTGGATGAAAGAAGTTAGAGAAACGCTAACAAAGAAAGCCAAAAATGATGGAAGTTCAGTAAGAGAAACAGAGAGCGAGAAAGAGAGACAAAGAGTGGATCACAGCAGGAAAGCTCACCCCATGCCTGACATCAGAGTCACCTTAATTGGAGCGCTAATTATGATGGGTTTTCTAGCTGATCCACAGGTGGGAGGCATGCAGCTAGCACAGCTAGCGTAGCACGTAGTCTACCGTGTCTGGGACACAGCTTGAGTTTGGCACTCTGAGGTGGGTTGGCAGTGCAAACATCACATCTTGAAGTGAAGTGGAGTTAAGTAGAGCATGTTCTTTGGTACCTCAGTGAATTTCCCAGCTGCACGTTATAGTGGTTTTTGAGGTGATGTAGCATGACTGTTTCGCTCACTAGCAACACCAGATGCAAGAGAAATGGTGTTGTGCGCTGGGGCTGCAGTCTTCACCTTTGCTAGAAGAATATCTGTTGTGATTAGTGGTGCTGCGTGCCATTCCAAGGTGTTTTATCACAAGAGAAGGTGCTTTTGCTCCTTGTTTTTTATTTAATTTTTTGTAAATACTTCACAAAAACTTCAACAACAACAACAAAGAAATAGAGTCAAGCCAAATGTGGGCCGGATCTGGGCCGAGTGCCAAAGCCAGCTGGGATGTGTTTTTACCAGGAGCAGACTGTTCTCTGAGTGGGCTGTGATGGTGTAGGTGTGTGTTGTGTGATGTGCCTCACATGAGAAGAGTGCATTAAAGTTTCAGCCTTTCAGCCTCTTCTCAGGCACCTAGCTTCCTCTTCACACTGATAAAGTGCTTTCAGACACGTTCAGTGCAGAAGATTCTATTGGCTACAGAGTCATGCCAGCAGTTCTCAAAGCTATCAAGAACATCACGGCACAGGGTTTGGTTGAGGTGCCAGTTTTAATCTGCCCTATTGTTTTGCTACATTTTTTTGTTAGCGCTCAATGACGGCTGTTGGTAGGACATGGTGATTGTAAAGCCAGTGCTCATGGGGCAAAAAAATGAACAAACCATTGCGGTTTAGTGCTGAAGGCCTCCTCCAATTGTATTATTTAAATATTTTTCATTTTTAGCTTTTTGCAGGATCACTGCTATCTCCAAATCCCTTCATGACACTGGAGGGCAGGATTGAAGTGCTTCAGAGTACAGTATGACCCACTCAGGTTGAACACACGCAACATGGCTCTCACTTGCGATCAAGGGAAAGGAAGAGCAATAAGAACAATCTTTCGCTTTTGGAGCCGGGGACATTTAGAATGTAATATCTGCAAGACCTCATCCGTTCTGGCATGTCAGATATTTTCCACCAGCTCTGCTCTGAAGGCAGAGCACTGAGGGAAGAGAAGGAGAGAGAGCTTCACAAGAACAATTTCTTCCCCCCGACTATGTGTGCACATGTGTGTATGAGTTTGTGTGTGTGTCTAGGGCGGGGGAAAGTGTGTGTGTGTGTGTGAGAGAGGAAGAGACAAGCCGGGAGAATTTGTATGCCTGTCCTCGTGCTGGCTCTGCCCTGCCTGGGGCCTAACATGTTCATTTTTAAAATCGCTGGCTAAATTAAAATCAGACGCGTGTCCTCGACCCCTTCCTCGTACCTGCGGGTCCTTCCTGATAGAATTAACTCCTGGAGGAAGAGGCAGTGAGGGGAGAGGAGGAGGCGATGCTCCTTCATCTGCACATCCTCTGCTCATATCCACCTCTCCCTTTCTCTGTGCTACACTCTTTCTTTCTGTATTTCCTGCTCTCTCTCTCCCTTCCTACCTCTCTCCCATGCTATCTGAGCTATACTCGTTCTCTGTCTCTCTCTCTCCCTCTCTCTGTCTGCCCTCTTGCTCTCCCTGCTACATTTTCTCCCTCTTTCTCTACCCCCCTTGTTCTTTGTACGACATTCTCTGTCTCTCCCACTCTCCCCCTCTTTCCTTCCCTCTCTCTTTCTCTCTCTCTCTCTCTCTCCTTGTCGTCTCTACTGTTTGTTTTCACTCTCTGTCTGTCTATCTTGACTCCTCAGGCTCCTTCTGCCTCTCTCTGTCTGCTCCATCTAGATCCCTCGCTCCCTCTTTTCCTTCTACACAGTTTTCTCTGTCGATCTGCCTCTTTCTCTCTCTCACTCTCCCACATTTTGCCTCTTTTCTCATTATACCCCGTTTTCATTTCTCCCCACCATCTTCCTCTCCCACTCTCTCTCTCCTGTGCCCTCTCTCTACCACACTCTCCCTACCACACTCTCCCTCTCTAGTGTCTCTTTCTACCTTTCTCTCTTCACCCCCTCTCGCTCTCTCTCTCTCCATCTCCCCCCACTCTCTTTCTCTCTCCTCTCTCTCTCTCTCTCTCCCTCCTTCTCCATCTCCTCTCTCTCTCACTCTCTCATTCTCTCTCTCCTGTCTGTGTCCCTCTCTCAGGGCGCTGAGGGATGAAATGAGACAGGGCTGGAGGAGCAGACAGATACCTGCTCACATTAAACACAGGCTGACAGCTCCTTATAGACTGCCCTGGCCGACTGTGCACTGCGGCCCCGGCTCAGCTCAGGGCGTGTGTGTGTGTGTGTGTGTGTGTTTGCGTGTGTGTATGTGTATGTGTGTACATGTGTGTGTGGGGGAGGGGGTGTTAGATAGGGTAGCTCTATAGGAGATTTCCCCCAGCCACTCACACCCTCCTGGTCTATGAGCACAGCATGGATGCATGGAAGCAATTGTGCCGTGGTCCAGTGCTTTTGGTAATTCTCTCTCAACACGTGAGGTGTTTTTTTTTTCTGTTGCTGCACAATTGAACGCCTCACACTAGATTTTTCTGTGGTGCCGTACGGTTCTGTGTGTTCTGGTGAATGGAAATATTCTTCTCGACACCCTAATTGTACTAATAATTCCCATGAGATATAATAAGTTTGTATACTCTTGTATCGGTTCCAACTTGTGACAAATTTGTGCTTTCATGACTTGACGGAAGAATCCGATAATTCCTCTCGCTATTCCATTGATCTCAATTAGTCACCTCAGAGTGGTGCAGAGACGTGATTTTCACTTTTAGTGTTTAGAGAATGGCAGCCCCGCTTATTGACCGAGACGCTTGACACAGCACCAGTCGATTTGCAGCTACCAAGGAGCTATTTGTGAAGATGCACTCCTCCTCCTTCTCCTCTTCATCCCGTCTTCCTTTCCTCGCTTGCTCTGCCTCATTCATCCTCCTCTCCACACTCTTCCTGTTTTTTTGCGTCCCCTCGTCTCCTCAGCACTCTTTCGGCAGGGTCCCGGGAGGGATGCGTGTTAGCATGATGGCGCTGCAGACATGAACAATGGCGTCGTCAGCCGTGCAGAGAAAGGGGGCTGAGGCAGCTCCCCCATAACAGTTCCCTTTGATTGTTCTCAAATTGCCCAGCCGGGTGGATCGCCACATTTTTCTTCGCTTGCTCTCTCTCTCTCTCTCTCTCTCTCTCTCTCTCTCTCTTTCTCTCTCTCTCTTTCTCTCTCCCTCTTTTTTTCCTGGGCCAAGAGATTTTAAAGTGCTTTTTGATCCCATTGGGACAATTGTTCACAACCTACAGCAGATTTTTTTCTGTTTCTTTCCCTTAACTCCAGCTTTTTTTCAGAAAGAGAGAGACAGACAGAGAGACATAGAGAGAGAGATGAAGCGAGAGAGTCGAAAGAATGAGTAAAAGAGAATGAGGCGGAGAGTAAAAAGAGAAAGGGCGAGAGAGAAGCCATTAGAATGTCTCCTATGTTGTCTTCTATTCCGTTCTGCAGTGTGAGTCAAGCCAATTGGGTCTTTTCCACACCTCTCAGAGCCTCTGCCTTTGTGCTGCCGACCATTGGGACCTGCAGATTGCTTCGCTGAGGCGGGAGCCAGCTTCTTAGAAGAGATCACATACCTGTGTGAATGTGTGAATGTACATGCATGTGTGTGTGTGTGTGTGTGTGTGTGTGTGTGTGTGTGTGTGTGTCCTCTTCTGTGTGGAAGTCTTTGAGTGTTTTAGAGAAAGGTTATGTGTATTTACAGTATTAGAATGTCCTTTCCATCGGAGGAGATCACATATGTGTGGTTGTATAATGTGTTGCAGTTACTGTTGGTGTTGTTGTGTGTGTGCGTGTGTGTGTCCTTGCCCAGGGGTGATCACAGTTTCATTGCTCCCCTATTGCTCCCTATTCACTACTCTCTGACAGCTAAACACATACGCTGAGAGAAAGAACTAGATACTGTACGTATGCTAGTGTGTGCGTGCATGTGTGTGTATGTGACTTTGACTTCAAAATGATGACAAGTGCCTATGAATGCTAATTTTAATAGTGGCATCTTCGCAACTTTACTTCCAGCGGTCGTTATTGCAAGGTGAAGCTCTTGGGTGGAGCTAAATACAATGTAGCACAGGAAGCTTTGTGTATACTGATAATGAACAGATCTCATTACAGCTTCACACCAATGTGTAATTTTGTAGGACCCCTTTTACCCATATTTTACTACTGTCATCTTACTCAGTTTCCCAGTGTTACGACATGAACAGAGGTGACATTCAATAACTCCCTTCTTTTCCTGTGTGTTTCCGTGTTTAGCGCAAATTCCCTCTCCGTGGGCTCATGCACTGTGTTGTGTGACCTGAGTGAATTTTCTTTTCCCCGTTTGAACACGAACACGTCAGTCTGACAGCGAGGCCATTATCGTGGAAGTGATAGCGTGATTTGGAGAAGCTGGGTGTAATTAAAAGCTTTCAGGTATGAGAGGGAGACATGCTTTCATCAGAGCGATACCCGTCTTCTTGAGCTGATAAAGCAAATGGTCCTCTTGTCATAGTTCATTAAACATCATAGGCTCGAAAAGGGGATTTTCATAACCAGATTTATTGTTTTTTTTTTTCCTTTCTTTTCACTCTCTGTTTTTTTTTACTTAAAATGTCACCAGCTCTGTTTGCCTTGCACCCTGTGTGGTGACAGTTACCATATGAGGTGTTATAAACTCAGAAGGTCAAATTTTTTCATTATCGTTTTGCTTAAAATACATCTCTGGTGCTGTGGAATATGTAGAGGTACGAGGTGCTGCTTGGAGTGATTGGCTTCATGATGCAGTTGTTTATGGGAAGGTATGCAAATGTCTCTCAGCACATGCTCTTATTTTTGGTTTTGTTTTGTCTGTTTTTCCATGTCAAGCTTCTGTGCGTGTGTGTGTGCATACATTGAAGTTGTGACTTTGAAAGGGACTGGATCTGGGTGTGCGTTTGTGTTTCGTGCACTGGCATGTATTAACATGTTTTAGGCCTGACCTTTCCATCCCCTTTGAACTCATTATCGCCACAGTTGCAGGTGCTGCACTCAGTCACTCGCTCCCCACACCCGACCAGCCTCCTTCTTCCCTGTCTTAACTTAACGTCACCCTGGTAACCAGGTGATGGACAGTCCCAGCATCCCTCAATCTGGCGTGACCTTTAGCTGATGCAAACTAGCAGGGCATCCCTCTGAGCTCTGGCTGACAGTGGGAGATGTTTCCTCTCCATGCTGCGTCCAGTGTCTGTATTGATGTGTTTATCCGTCCGCAGAGGCTGAACTGTTTCTGGGTCTGTCGATCTGCCTAATCCATTTTCTATTCACCTGGATGCAACTTTGCTAGTGACTGTCATTATAATTTATAGTAGTGTATGGTATCTATTCAAAAGCGCTCTATTTCTGAGCCTAGCACTAGAGCCATCCTATGACTGACTAAATGTAATTGATGTGATGTTAAATTGTCGTGTCTTATTCTCCATACTTCTTGAATTGCCCCAGCTACTGTAAGGCTCCCTGGACACACAGTTTTTCCTGTGTTTGATGTTAAATGGACCTCAGCCCCGGTGTCCTCTGCTCCCTAGCCCACCTTAGGCTGTCTATCAGATGGCATAAAATTTTTTAGTGGGGCAGTATAGTGAGGCAGTATAATGTTACTACTGTCCAGTATTAGCCTACAGGATGCTGACCGGGCGCTTCACTGAGGGTCTGAATGGCTTGTCGAGTGCGAGTCAAACAGCGATTGGATATTTATGGCCCAGGACATCCCATTTCTGACAAGTGCTGGGCCATAACGTGGTATTGGATTTAAATGCTATCAAGTTTCATGGCCAACAAAAAAAGTAGCCTTGTCAGGTTTTACTGCCTGCTACAGTGCATATCGAGTGACGTGTCCTGTCCTCGGTCAATACGAGTGAATTACCATTTGCTTTTCAGATGTTCCTCAGAAGGTAATTATCAGGAGTCTGTGCGTGTATGTGTGTGTGTGTGTGTGTGTGTGTGTGTGTGTGTGTGTGTTTGTGTGTGTGTGTGTGTGTGTGTGTGTGGGTGGTGTCATCCCTGCCCACCCCTCTCCTTGATCACATGTCGGTTTTCAACAGACAAGTGCTTGCTACTTGTAAACTTCGTAGCGGTAAAGACAAGAATGAAGCCGCTTTCAGAGACTCCCCGGGAGGGCCTTGCTAGCCTTTGGAAGGGCCCAGTGCAAATGGGGTCTTCATGTTAACGGGCTGGCGACTATTGATTTTCCTTTTTTCTCAGGCAGCTCTCACTTAAGTGCCACTAAACTTTTTTTTTTTTTTTTTTTTTTTTGACTCTTTCTTCTCCCTGCTGCAGCTGTCAGTGTAAGAAGTTAATTAAAATCACCACACACTGTGTGTGAGCGGGGGCCCCCATTCGCCAACAATGAAGCGCTTGTTCATCTTGAAACAGCACATTAGTTCTGCCTTGTTTTGTGTCTTTGAGTCATGGAACTGAATCTGTCTCTTTTTTTATTTAGTTAAAAAATGTACACAGAGAGAGAGAGAGAGAGAGAGAGAGAGAGAGAGAGACGCTTCTCTTCCATCTTTAATTTGGACACCCCATTCAGTTGTTTGATTGTCAGGTGTGTACACTGACTCAGAGAAAAGACAGCTTTTTTGGCACAGAAATGGTACTAAATGAAACCTTTGTTCTCCAGTAAATTGACGTGAGTTTGACATGCCAGAGACCAAGCACTGAGCATTTCGCTTTGTCAGGTAATTGGCCGACCAACGATGTATGTGTGTGAAAGCCTGTTGACTCGCACATTCTTCCCTTCCGCTGCATAAAACCTCCACGTCTTAGTCATTGAACTTAGTCTTAGGCAGTCCAGCCTGGTCTGCTTATTCAAAGACCAAAAGAAGAAACACCCTGAAAGAACTCATCACTCCTGGTCTTCCCACAGCCACAGAATACAGTAATTGAATATTCAACGCTTCATTTGTTACCACACTGTGTGAATAAAATGCATTGCATATTTGGAAGTGGGAATACAAACAGGGAATGGTGGCCCTGGTGTTAAGAAGGCGAAGCAACACCAGGTTAGACCTTTTTTTATTAGCTGGCTTGATAAATTGCAGGGCCCTGCAGCATCCCGGTGTGTGTCTTTAATAAGGCCAGGGACACGGCGAGGGCCCCGAATGTGAGGCCTGATTTAAAACAATCTAAAGTCCTGAGGACAATGATGGACGATACAGGGCCTGAATTAGGGCTCCTTTGCCTCCTGCCAGCCAGCCCCACAGCCTCCCCACTCCACATATACTTACACACACATGGGTGCACGCACACTCTCACACACACATGCATACACACTCTCTCTCCCTCTCTCTCTCTCTCACACACACACACATACAAACACACATATACACACACAAGAAAAAAAAATGCACAGGCCTGCACATTTTCTATTACTGCCGACAACCTCATTACACAGAACAGCATTACAGTAATGAACTGCTTTTTTGGCGTCAACATGTCAGATGCTTGCAGTGAACAGGTCCTGGTGTTGCAGTTGGTTTGCAGGTGGGCCCAACAGTTTGTAAGTTCCTCTATACTGTAACAGCCATCACTGAAATACTCTAGTGTAAATGTGCCGTGAAACAGACA
The DNA here is from genome assembly GCA_036025975.1 of Nematalosa erebi. Classification (NCBI taxonomy): domain Eukaryota; kingdom Metazoa; phylum Chordata; class Actinopteri; order Clupeiformes; family Clupeidae; genus Nematalosa; species Nematalosa erebi. The sequence continues at coordinate 10,712 of JAVQKI010337030.1, forward strand.
AATTAGAAGGCAGTCAAATTAGAAAGCAACATACATCAAGTAGTGTAGTATAGTAGAGTATACTATGCAATAGGATAGCTTTAATATCTGCCCCCTGAACACTGCTTTCTTAAAGA
>JAVQKI010337058.1:0-12895 GCA_036025975.1 Nematalosa erebi
GCTTTAAGCGTTGAAAAAATACTGTTCATCAAATTTCGCAGGTGTCACCGCAGGTGCAAATACAAAGACAAATACCCCCCCCCCCTTACACACACACACTTCTGCCTTCAGTTGTCTGACCCCCTCTGAGTCTCTCCGAGTCTTAGTCATGACTCCATTTCTATCCTGTGGTGGGTCGCACCACTTACAGTGTTCAGTGATGGCTGGCCATCAGAGCGTCCAGCGTCTCTCCCATGAACACACACATGTGTAAGGAGTCCAAAAACAACACAACACGATACCCCCCCTAGGAGGGAAAATGATCCACCTCGGAGCCATTGGCTTCTTTTTCAGCTCACCAAAAACTCATGAGCAAATTTCACACACTTCAACACACAAACACACACATAGCCTATACAAAAACACACACCCACTCACTATGTTCTCTCTTTTGGTCTTACTCCCCATGTTACCATTCACAGACCCCTACACAGACGCGAGTTCTGCTTCCCATGCCAGCTGGAGCCCCTTTCCTGGGACTCAGCGGCTGGCGTCGGAAGCCCCGGAACTCAGCTGGTGCCAGCCTATCCACTCCTGACCCGGATCCAGGCTCTTGAGCTGGATGAATGCCTCCCCCAGGAGCGTGCTTTCCCAGAAAGCCCCCTCGCTCAGTACGCGAAGGTGGATCACTCTCTGCTTCAGGTCTCCCTGCGGGATCCGGTCATACACAAGCTATGGGATGGAGTATCAGAAATACTTAGATCCACTGAGTCAAGGTCAGGTATACACAGGTCAGATGCCAGCAGTAGATCACTGAACTGCTACAAGGTGATGATGTTACTGTTCTAGTAGATTGTAGCAGGTAAACTGGTAAGTTCTTGGTTGAAAGTTAAGAAATCATGTTGACAGATATTGCAACATTAATTATTGCACAATAAAACATAGTGGAATAGGTCTGATTAAAGTAGATACGAAATCTGGCCACAGTCTAAATTTTGTTTGCAAATAGAACCCATTCAGTTGAAAAGGTGAAAGAGGTAGGGGTTCATTGTGCGTTTTTCCTCACCATTTCATTGTAAGTGGGGTTGCATGTGCGGCGAGCAACCTTGGTCTTCCTTTTGCTGGTTTTCTGGGGATCGGGGAGGAGGTAGAGTTTCACATAGGGGTCGGGATCCGTGCCATCCTGCAGTGGTCGCTATGGAGAAAAGGTGGAGGGAACTAAGAGGAGGCTGTGATCTCCATTTTGTGCGGGTAGTGATTATGGATCCAGTTCATACAAATCAACTGCCACTAAAACAATCACATTCATCATCTTAGCCTGTGGTAATGACACTTACCAGGCCACGGATGTACATCACCATTATGAAAAGTTTGTCACTCTTAAAAGAAATGGAAAGTTTCACTTCTCCTGCAACATTCTCAGGGGCAGTATTCCACGAGATGTCTGGAAAAAGAAGACAATGGGTCTATGTAAACGAAGCTCTGATATTTTATTTAAATTCTTTCCTAAAAGTGGTATGACCATATGCTAAAAGGTTTGGGATGAAAATGGGTTTGCGTTTGTGCTTTTGTATCTGTGTGTGTAATTTCAGACTAAGACAAGCATAACTCAGGGGAATCTGGAAGTGCACTGATAGAACATGTATTCACAGTCCCACAGGACACAATTATCCGCATCAGCAGCTAAGCAGCCCTGCTAGGGCATCAATCATTAACCAGACCCGACTTTAAATAGGACTAACATTGAACTATGATTAACTCATACAGTGCATGACTGGTGCAGCATCTACAGGGCTTAATCACAGGCCATTCATGAGCATGTGACATGTCCTAAGGGAGGGGGAGAGACAGATAAGAACCTGGATGGCCATTGGCTGGAAGCTACAAGGATAAGTCCAAAATAATGCAGGCTGAGGTGAACGACATCTCAGCGTGGACTCTCCACCCACCAGCTAGTCTTACTGACTGAGTGCCAAGAGGAAACAACTGCCCCTTGAACTCAAAGCTTCAACACAGCTTGTCATTTACTGTAGGTACATGTGAGTACACACGCGCGCACACACACACACACACACACACACACACACACACACACACATGGTCTTCGTACCTCCTGGTTTTGAGTGAAGTGTGTTCACCACTGTTCCTGAACGCTCATCTCTGGGTAGTGGATGAAAGAAGGTGTATACCAGGTCACACTGTAGAGACAAGAACATAATAGACATACATGACATCATGCAGAGGACAAGAAAATACAAGGAACAGTGTCTATTATGCATCATCTTGATAAAGCATTTTTTTCATGTCTTGTGTCATCTTGAAGAAGCATTTTCCCATTCCCTTTGGAGCCAATATTGCATATGAATGTAAGTCTGCAAGTTTAATGGCAAAAGTCAACAGTAAAGTATATGCACTCTTTTGATCCTGTGAGGGAAGGCGAAGGAGCGCAATGCTCAACCACTTCCCCTGGCCACATTTTTCCTACTGGTGCTGGAACTGGCAACCCTTCAGTTTCAAGCCTGAAGCCCTTACCAGTAGCCCACAGCTGCCACAAAAAGATTCAAAACCTGATAAAAAGGGCCCATAATGTATTTGAAATTCCATTATGCAGTTCTTATCTTTAACACTAGGGGATGACAAAGGATGTGAGAAGCAATGACTGGCACCCCCCACACCTTTTTGCAACCTACAAGAAGCTTATAAAAGTTAGTTGTAAAAGCTTGGACAACTGCTACACTAATTTGAGCAAACATTTTCCCTTTCAATGCATTAAACAAAAGGAGAAGAAGAAGAAAATAAACAAACAACATGATAAACACGATGTGCAACTCTGGTGTTACTTCATCATTAACCTGTGCTGGATAATGATTATTACTGGTTCAGTGCAGCTGGGAGTGAATGTTTACACAGTCTGGCCATATTTCCACCCAGAGGTACAGCTCGATCCCAAGCTCTCTGATCTACCCTGTAACAGAGTCGAAGACCAACACATGTCCTCTTCCCAGAAACACTGGCCCCCTTCCAACGGCCAACTCAAACTGAAACTGGTAGTGGATAGCAGTGGTCCACCCACAGAGACCCTCCCTTTGCTATCAGATATGGGGAGTGTAAAACAGCCTGCGTGCCAAGCACAACCATTACACACGCCAGATCACGTTCAGAGTTCAGTCACACGAAACCTCATGCACGTGGTTTTTACAGCACTGTAAAACACCAACAGGATAGCTATAATATATTTTGCCACTCATTTTCTATATAGATTGGCTAGCATGGAGCATACATTAAGAACTTAACTGCAGTGTGTTATTTGTTTGTTTTACCACTGTCCATCTGAATTCACACCAAAGCTTGTTTCTCTTCTAGTGTAAATACTTAACTGCAGAGCTAAAACATGCAAAAAAGCTGACAATTCAAACATATGATCAAAACTGAAACTGAATTGGGGTTAGAATCTATCACTAGATTCCTTGCACTTCCTTTTTGAGAGCTGAAGCTGCTATCTCTGCACAACAAACACTCATACACAATATATCTCAGAGAAACACACCCAATCTGACACTCTTTGACAGTCTGAAAATGGCTTTTGTGGACCATTTTAGCCTCATGCCTCAGATTATTTCATGCAGTGGATGACTGTGGGTGCTGAGAGGCCTACCTCTGCGACTTCAGGTGCAGCATGAATCAAGTGCCACACATAGCCATTCAGCTCGTCTTTCCTCCGGTCAGCCATGGCCTCGCCACGAGATCGACCAAACATAAAGCGGTTGGAGAAACTTGGTTTGGAACCAAAGAGAAGAAGCATTATTAGAAATAACAAAGTGGTGGATTAAATGCTGGTCGTGAATTTTTTTGAAATTCAATGTAGATCATCTGAAAAAACAAAACAAAATGGAGGCAACATGGATGTTCATTACCTGGGCAGCTTGGAGGAAGGGAAGATGAGGCGAAGTTTGGTGTGAAGCTCATGGAACTCCTCAAAACTTCTCTGTATCAGTGTCGGCCCCTTTTGGCCTTCCCGGTCCACCTTCACAACATATGTCTGTGGGCCCAAAACCACCAACAAACCATGGTCACACATAAAAGCCAAAACTGCATTGTCTACTTGACTACATAATTGTGCTTTCTTGAGGGCACAGTGCTGCTACATGGTAGGGAAAGCTCCTCTCTAGAGATAGAGACTGGAACACGTACATAGCCTTTATTGGGACTGTAGGTTCTGATGTGCTGACAGACAAACAGGCTAGTAATGCGGCCATCACTCTTCATGGTGTAGACCCGCGGGACGAAGGACAAGACCGGCCGCTCCTCTGAGGAGGCAAACTTCATCTGGGCCAGGTTGTGGATGAAGAAGTTTAACTTGATGGCAACGCTGCCCAGACTTTCCTCGATCAACCTGAGTAAAGAAAGACAGGTAATTAGTGTACCACAGTAAAGGGTGCTAAATACTGAGGTATTATAAGAATAACCTTCACAAAGCAAAGGACCATTGACTATATATACAGTCATTGCATAGAACTTCTTTTTCAACTTTTGAGTGCGTTGCAAAACCTTGATGTATATCCGCACTACTGAATTTCTTAGAATAAAACTTTAAAGTGATCTCATCCTTGTTTACACCTCAACATAGCACATGCCAGTTCAACCTGAATGATTGAGTCACCAGTAGTGCCCTTCACAAAGTGACCTCAAACTGCAGTGGAGAGCCCATATTACTGAGACGTACCCGGTGAAGTGCATGGTGGCATCAGCCTCCGACATGTGTGGCCTGAGGGCTTCAGAGACGTACTCCAAGTCTTTCAGATGAGACAGCTCTGGTATTCCACAGGAGAGCATCTACAGAGGTGTGGACATTGCCTCCAGGATGTTAGCTTTTCAAGGGCTGTACTAACATCATGTTGCTATACAGAAAACATTGTGTGTAAGTGTGTGTCTGACTGACTTACCAGGCCTAACAGATTGAGGAACAAGTGAGAGTGTTTCCTGATGAGGTTGTAAGCTTCACAGCAAAGGTCCACAAAATCGTGGAATCTTCTGGAAGGCTTGTCCCCACCGTTGATAACGTAGGCCATGTCTGAGGTGAAGACGAATGGCACACGGTCTCTGTGGTAACACAAACACACACAAACACACACATACACACATTAAGATACAAGATTCGTGCTTAACACAGACACCGTGAGGCAATAGAAGTCAACCAAACACCGGCTACCACATAGAAAAATGCACTACACCACATATGTTTTGGAAAGTCTTCATACTCATGCCTAGACTGCTAATTAAGGAGAATATGATAGGATGTGTTCCTCACCGCTTGATGCTGCCAAACATCTGCGCGTGGCCGAGGAACTTCCCAAAGTCGATGTGAAAAATGTGGCCGCTGGTCTTGAGCATGATGTTGTCATTGTGCCGGTCACAGATGCCCAGGATGTAGGTGGCCACGCAACAGCCAGCGCAGGAGTAGATGAAGTTCTCCACTGCCTGTAAAACACACACCAGCATAATGAACCCAACCAGTCATTACTCAGTGTAATCTAGATGGATTACGCGGGTGGGGGATGGGTGGGGGGGTTGGGTACAGCTTTTACAGCTGGTGCACAAATTAAGGGAAAGTGCGTGCCTGCATATGTGTATGTGTGAGAGTATGCCTGTGTGTGTGTACGTATGTGTGTGTGTGTGTGTGTGTGCATGTTTGTTTCTACATATGTGAGAGAGTTTGTTTGTGTGTATGTATGTATTTTTTGTGTGCCTTAGAGAAAGTGTGTGTGTGCATGTGTGTGTGTTTATGTGTGTGTATGTTTTTATATACACACCGTCTCGTACTCATCCTCAGTGGGGTTGTGCCTCTGCAGCCAGTCGGCCAGCGGGCGGTCTTTGAAGGAGCCTATGACCCCGTCTTTCACCTGGATCTTCCGCAGGGTCTCAGCATTGGGGATCAACTCCACCATCCCTGGGTTAGAGAGACCAGGAAACCAAGGGGTCACTCCTCCACTTACAGGAAACCCAATACTTTTTCCTCACGCACACACGCACACACACACACACACACACACACACACACACACACACTTATCCTAGAAGGCACCATATGTTCATTATCCAAACACCAACACCACAGATGGGAGAAACATGGGATTGTGAAGCATTCTAAAGATGCCCCAGTTAACTGCAGTGCAGTACACGTGACTGCCACATATGAAGACTGAAATGCACATTGTAATTAGTCTAGTGTAGTAGCTACTGTTACCCACGCCCCTCTTTAACAGCACTCTACTCTATCTGAACTGTTAACAGTAGTGGGGAGCTGCTAACTAAAGCTATGGTTGGAGCTACAAGCTTAGTCTAACAAAATTTTCTACCTTCATAGGCTTGGAGATGCAGCATCACAAACAAGTCATGCCTTAAAGTATGGTTCCTTCAGATTTTATGTGAATTGAAACATCAGAATTCAGTCGGTATGCTAAGTGCTATCAGGCTAAAACCAAACCCAACCCTACACTAGACACCACACTCCCCCTGTGTCTGATTTCTCTTTTAGCTCCAAACCTATTTCTGATGTACCTTTATCACGGCCTGTGGAGAAGCATTGGAAGATGACCATCCTCATGTCCAGACCCTCCTGGAACCAGATCTTGTTCATGATGCGGATCATCTGCAAGGTCAGCATGTCTTGTCTGAGGTCGTCGCCAGACTGGAACACATAGAGCTGTGAGTTAATGGGCCGCAAAGCATCATGTGCTGAACCAACTAGAAGTCCCAAACAAATGATCTGGAGGGTATAAGTCTGATGTGATGGTAACCACATTGTTTTTAGCACACACAAACACATAGTCTTTGTTATTCTGACTTAGCCCTACCTACAGGATATTTTGCAAACTCTTGGAAAATGTTGTATGTGTATTCTAACCTTGAATGGCAGACACAGACACACACAGACACACACACACACACACACACACACACACACACACACACACACCTTGAAGATGACACTGATGTTGTCTCCGAGGGGGTCCATGTTTTGGAAGGACAGCTTGAGAGGGACGGCGTTGGAGTTGAAGAAGGAGCATGACTAAGAGAGGGGGGCACACAGTGGGGGCACAGATGCTCATTGCTTGAGTCCGCACACACTTTCAACTCAACTCAAATAGTAGACAGAGGAGATCAGCACACACACACACACACACACACACACGCACATACATGCGCACACACACGCACACACACGCAGGAACACAGGCACACACAGGCAAACACACGCACACGCACATATACATACACGCACATACACACACGCACACACACACACACACAGGCACGCACACACACGCACACGCACATATACATACACGCACCTGGACATTGATGCCGTTCACCAGGAGGCCAGGGTTTAAGGGAAGGCGGCAACTACTGTTGGAAGTAAAGAACTTCTTTACATCATCCAACGCTTCCCTAAGGACTGCCTGTAAACACACACACAGACACACGCAAACCCACACACCCACACACACACAAATACACAGAAAACAAACAAAGCCAAAGTCAAATTCCAGAGCACCCAGGAGAACAATCGTGCCCAAAGGGCAAAACTGCAGTCTGCTGGTGTTGAGCTAAAAAGTGAAATTCCACTGCTCTTCACTCTGCCCAGTTAGTTCTCCAATAAATGGACCAGGCTGGCATGCAGCAAAGAAATCAAACTAAAAGTAAAAGGTCTATTACTCCACAATCCATTCCTATGTCAATTCCTGAGAGCGGTAAGCTCGTTTAGATATATTATATTACAGCTTACACAACAGATTTGAGGTCTATATTTGTGTGTATGTGTGTGTGTGAATGTTTTCCAAGGTGTGCATCCTATATGTGTGTTCATGGTGATGGAAGGAGGAAGACTTTGGTCGATACTTTGGGATACATCACACACAAACCTGCTTCTCGTGTGTGTGTGTTGCGTTAGTTGTGCAAGACTTCTACTTGCCTGGCGTGAGGATGGGGCGTCTCGCACGCGCTGAGCGACATCCGCCAGGATGTTCACCAGCCAGCTCTGCCGGTCAAACTCTTCCCGGAGGCCGCGACCCACACAACACAGCACGGCTGCCAGCAACTGCTGGTAGCGCACGCTAAACTGAGAGTCCTGCAGAGCGTCCTTCAGCAGCCTGTGGGTCGGACACACACCCAAACAGCACGCACACACACACACAGAGTGGCTACTGATACAGCACAATATCATTTGGAAACACTGATGCAGTATCCACTGTTTACAGACAATGTAGAGCTACTATTTTTGTAATTGTGTAGCAATTGGTTAAAATCCATTATAATTGCACAGCACACAGCATTTTCTTAACCTGTACTGACTTGGTGGTAGGCAAACATGTAAACGAGATTGTGCAGCAGCTGCATAATTTCCAACCCCAGAACTGATAATTCTAAATTTGAACTGTTTATCCAAGTTCTTATCACAAGTTCTTTCCATTTGGTCTACGAAATAACCAGCCATGTGCATCTGTGCACACCCTGTCCATCTGTGTGTGTGTGTGCAACATTGTTCCGTACAGTTGAAACCAGATATTTACAAACACTTCAGAAAAAGGTTTAAGGTCATTGAGTATTACTGTATTTTTGGGCTATCATTTCAGCAATCTACTGAGAGTGCACAATAGCAAAGACATGGAAATACTTACAGACCCAAATCAAAACAGCCAATTTTAATATAAAATATAATTTAACTTAAAAAAGTTTTTGTCTTTTTCTAAAGCGTATATAAATATCTGGTTTCAACTGTTTATGCCTTTAATTGGCAAGTGAAGAAGCTGTGAAGAGAAAAGAAGCTGGGGACAAACACATAGGTGTGTGTGTGTGTGTGTGTGCGCGCGCGCGTGCGCGTGTGTGTGTGTGCTCGTGTATGTGTGTGCGTGTATGTGTGTGTGTGTGGTGTGTGTGTATTTTACCAGAAAAGGTTGTGAGCGACGCGTATGTCTGCTATGGCTCTCCTCAGTAGGAAACGCACAAGAGGGCTGTCCAAATAGCACTCATACTTCAGAGCCTGCACACCAGAGAGACATAACAAGATGAGTGGAAAAGGAGATGCGGGAAAGTGGTAGGAATAAAAACAACGAGAGAGCGAGAGAATGAAAGAGTGCAAGAGAGAGTCTTTACCTGCACTAACTGTGGCAGAAAGTCCAGCAGTTCTGCATTAGAGATTGTGTCCATCCACTGGACAGCGGTTCGTCTACATTCCTGATCAGGGAACCTATTAAACACACATACACACACACACACACACACACACACATAGGGTCAAAACAAAAATATATATATTTATTGCACTGTGTGTGTGTGTGCGTGTGTCCTAAATATCCATCTGTTTATTGCACTGTGTGTGTGTGTGTGTGTGTGTATCCTTACGCAGCGTGCAGCAGGCCCACAGCGTCCAGGTGGTTCATGCAGGCCCAGTGCCGCAGCAGGGCGTAGATGTCAGGCAGACAGGCCCACTCCCATCGGGGGGCGCTAGCGAGTACCAGCGGTAGCCTGTTGCTCTCTGCATGGCAGAAGTAGCGCTTCTCCCACAGCAGACGCTTCTCTTCTGGAGACAGCCTGACACACACACACGGACACACACACACACACACACACACACACGCGCACACACACACGCACACACGTATCCAAGCACACATACACCAGGCACATCCACAACAACACATTAAAAATCAGATGACCTTTAGTCATCATAACGTAAGCTCACTGACACACACAGGCAAAATGCATGTAAATACACAGATCAGCTACACATACTCAACAATCCTTTCATGGTGCTTTGCACACAAGTCACTCCACAAAGTTGTTTTCCCAAACCTTTCCAAACACTCCTCTGCATAAATGCACACAACGCACACACATCTGTTATCATAAATCAACTGAGATCATGCATACTGACACACACACACACAAACCAAGTACCACCACTCATCAAATTAATTTACTCATCTGCACATATACCTCTACAGTCACACACAGACTCTCACACACAAACAAATAGACACACACACACACACACACACACACCCCTTTCCCAGCGCACACACACTTTAACCATGAGTACAGGCCCAATGCCGATGAAAACAGACCTGCTGTAACAACAACCTGTTATTATTCATGGAGTCAGCATGCTGCTGCACAAACACCATGGTCACATGGAGTTCGCCTAATCACTTTGACATTTTAACAATAATTCCACTGTTCCTCCACTTTGGGGCCTCCAAGCATACTGTGGAAAATGAAGACCACACCGCTTCCCTAGTGGAGGGTGGGTCTCTGCGATCTCGTGAGGATTCACTTCAAAGCCACTGGAGTTGTTGAGAAGGCTTACAGTGGTCAGAGACCAGTGTTATGAATTATGGGTCTGACTTGGTGTACTTACTGACTAATTTCACGCTTCATGATTTATTTACTCGAGACAGGACTGGGTTTCGCTGTCAGGAACGTCACACACTTGTCTGAGAGCAAGAGTGTTTTTAGTGCTTCCCCTTTGGGTGTGTGGATCATACATGCATAAGTGCACATGTTGTGCGCATGCAAAAACACACACACACACACACACACACAAGGGTGTGATACACACACACACACACACCCCTAGTTCAGCACTCCTGGGGTGTTAGTGTAGGTGTGACCAAAAACACTCTATGCCCTCCATTAACCCCTCCATGCCCTGTGCCACGCCACTTCTCTTATTCCAGTATCCCCCACCACAGGGCCCCACCTCGAGGCTCAAATGATCTCCGAGGCCATGAGGGATTGGCTGGCCTGCTGTGCCTGGGAGTCCTTACATGGGCTGGACTCCAGAGCACAGTCAGACAAGCCCATTTCCTACATATCCCACAAATCACTGGGGCCCCATATGCTATATCCCATGAATCATTGGGGACGACACACCCCAGCACTTATGGAGCTGAGGCAGACACTCTGTCTCTTACACTGGCTCATTTGTTACTCATGCTCAGTCAGACAGAGGCGTCTCATGAGTCCCTTATCTCTTGTTCGATCTCTCCTTTTCTGTCTCTCTCTCTCTCTCTCTCTCTCACACCCACCCACACCCCAACCCCCCCCCCCCCCCCCCACAACACACACACACACGCACACGCACAGACAGACGTCACACAGGAGGCTTCGACCTATGGCTCCACTCCTTGACAGAGTAAGTGATAAGGAGAGTAAACACAGCAAACAGCACACACACACCCAGACGACCTTTCATCCGGTCACATGGGCATGACTTAGCATCATATTTCTCTTGTGCAGACACACTGACAGACGTGACACAACAAACACACTTATACGGATATACATTCTTTCAGACATACAACTACACATATACAGTGACACATTTGCAAGCACTGCACGCACACACACACACACACACACACACACACACACGCAACAACAGCCCTGCCCAACACATATCAAAATTGAGCTCCATGGGCTGTATGAGGGGGCCGTGCTGTTCTTCGTCTCACCAGAAGAGGGACGACTTCTGCAGGATGTCTCGTAGCTGCTTTTGACTTTGCTGGTCCAGCCTAGAGAACTCATACTGGGGGCTGAACTCCGCCGGTGGGGGGGTGGTGAAGTGCACCTCAAACGAGGAGGTGGGGAAGTCCACCTGAACAGAGGGAGGGAAAGGAGAGAGAGAGAGAGAGAGAGAGAGAGAGAGAGAGAGATTTTATACAGGTGTTATATGTAGGCATATCATCATTTCTGTCTATTCACTTTTCTGTATCTATGGTGAAATGTTCACATAAATGCTGAAGTTGCATCACTACCATGTTTCGACAAAATGTTACCAACAGCAACAGCACCTTTAACTGCCGCAGCACACCAAAAAAGAAATGTGTTTTGAGGAAAAACATACAGCCACGCAGCCCATCACAAATGAGAACTTGTAGCATTTACCTCTCAGCAGCAGCCAATGCCCTTGTCAAAGTCAAGCCCTCATGTTAACTCATAGAACTAATAACTTCATTTCATTTTCATCCCACTGTTTTGGTGCCCACCCTTACATCGCACCCCTACACATAAGTTGCATACTGTTTTTTTGTGCCAAAGACACACACACACACACACATACACACACACACACAAAAACATGTAACTGGCTGGTCAGGGTGGGTGGCCATCTCAGTGGACTCGGTGGCCATCTCAGGGGGCCGAGTGGTAAGCTGACAGGGGCTCAGAGAGCTGATCCATCTGAGAGGCACTGCGGAGCAGAGCGATGCACACCCAGCAACTGATTCAGCTCATTGCTCAACCCTGCTAAACACAGCCACCATGACACAACATGGGTGTGTGAACAGACTGCAGCCAAGGTGTGTGTGTGTGTGTGTGTCTGTGTGTGTTTGTGTGTGCATGAGTAAGGGAGAGAGCGAACTCCATGACCCCTCTCACCAGTAAACCTACCACTTCAACATCAGCACACACAAATGATTCATACATGCATGTAGTCCCCACCCATGATCACATAGCACACCTCACATGAGCCATGACGCTCTGATGAGCATTAACATGGAGGACTAGAATGGAATAGTAAGAGAGATAGAGGGAGAGGGAAAGGGAAAGGGAGAGAGAGAGGGAGAGGCAGAGAGAGAGAGAAAGAGAGAGAGAGAATCAATGACAGATGGCTAAAGCGGGGCACTACGGGGACCTGTTTTCCAATCGTGGGGCTAAACGTTCTGCAGGCGCACGTGAGAGTTGGAGTGGAGGCGAGGGCCGAGAAACAGGGAGGAATGTGAGAAATGGGGTCAGGCAGACGAAAAGACGAGCAGGAGCTGGAACTGGAGCTAGAGCACTAAGGGAGGCATGGAGGAGGAGGAGTGTGTGTGTGTGTGTGTGTGTGTGTGTGTGTGTGTGTGTGTGTGTGTGTCTA
>JAVQKI010337200.1:0-10936 GCA_036025975.1 Nematalosa erebi
TCATAAGATTTTTCCCTTGATATATTCTCTGTTTGCAATAATGTTCTGATGTTTCTAGGCAGAACAAAATGAACTAAAATGAACCAAAACAAAACAATTTAAGCCGTGCACGCACAGGCAGATAAAATGCTGAAAACAATCCTTTACATTTCTCTTTTTATTTACATTTAATCAAATTTGAACCTATTTTCTTTTAACCTATTTTCATACATAGGCCTACAGCATTTTCACCATGCTGTTAAGCAATATGTCTACCCTTAAAATAAGTCCCATATACAGAATTTACAGTCTTTTGAAACATATTCCTTGATGTATAAACTGCCTCCATCATGGTTTAGATGTACATGGGTGAAAGAGAGAGGAACGCAGACTCTAATGCACAGTGGTGTCTGAGAATCCCCTGTATTGTACTCACTGTGAGTGAGGGAATGACATTGCACCACAGTCTCCCCTCTCTGAAGGACAACTGGGCGGTAAACAGATTGGCTCTGCGGGCTACCGACTGCACTGGAAGCATGGCAGCCTTCCCTGTGCTTGCCTCCTACAGTGGACACTCCTCAAGAGATCACTGGTTAGGACCCTCAAAGAGGCATCCAGCCCGGCTCATTGCTCATTCCAAACTCACTGCACAAACCTCTTATCCATTCACACAGAGACCAGGCTTGTATGCTGACCTTCCATGGACTTGGCCAGTAATGATTAATTAATCATCAAGAGGATTGGTGTTGGATGAGGGGCTGTGGATGTAGTCAGTGGATGTAGTCAGTATACTGTGCACATCTTTGCCATTCTCTTCTCTTCACCATCACATCTTGTAGTCCAAACTTAACACCATGGCTCAAAATATCCCTTGATGCTTATTTCACACTTAGGATTTTTGTGTCACCGCGTAGGGCCTTATAGCTGTTTGCTACATGGCCATTGACATCAAGAGACCGCGCCACACTGTTTTTGTTTTGCCGAAGCGTTGCGTACACGAGACATGCTTTTAGAGCCACACTCTTGCCAGCATGACCCCCTCTCATCTGGCCATGGCCTCGCCTGTCATGGTCCCTCATTAAAATGATAAGAGCCTTTTGAAAGCCAGAGTGCCCAATAAAAAGTCTGACTGAATATAGAATTCATGTGAATTATCACAGGGGCTCGAGCAGTCATTTTGTCTACACCTGTGGATAAGCTGATTGTCACTGTTTAGTCCCCTGTGGAATGTAGGATGGAAGGAGAATGACCAGGCTGATGTTATTGGGGTCTGTGGCATTCAGTCAGGGCTAAGTACTAGTGTTATGGTCGATCTTCTCGGCTTTAAACTTTTTTTTTTTTTTGAAACGCCTTGCTGTTTATCTCTCTTAAGAGACTGATAATGTGGCCTAGGCAGGAATCTGCCGCTGTTAATCCTTTTAGAATCCTGTAGGTGGGACAGAGGGTAATTACAGCGCATAATGAGATCAGCACTCATCATTTGCTTGCAAAAACCCCCCAAAAAACCCATCAGATGACAAGTCATATTAAAGGCATATTGACTAACTAACTAACCTGTTTGTGATCTCGTGTGAGGGTAGGAAATGTCTAAGCTTCAAAGTCCAAAACAAATCCTATCCCATCTTCCCCAGCTCAGGTTCCTCTGCAGTGAGTTTCTCTTCTCTCAGCCCATTTCCATGGTGGAAAGGACCGATAACTAGTGTTAGAATGATTGCATATTCTCTCCCTAATGAAAGGTGGCAGAGCATTGACTTTCATTAGCCCTAGGTGTTCAATGCATAGTGATTGCAGGAGAATTCTGGCATAGGACTAAAACAAGGAAGTCAAATTGAAGATAAGTGAAGAACATCTTAAATAACAGGCCAAATATTGGGTGATTTTCAGGAAGGTGTTGGTGGCATTAGCATTCAATCATTCCTCTCATTTCACTGCTTTGCCAGTCGGGAACATTTGCAACCATTTACCCTTGTACCTTTTCCTGTGTATAAAAAGGAACTGCTTATACCAGGCAGTCTCCCGTCGCCTTACCAAAGCCTAGAATGTTCAAACCAGTGAAAAATGTGGGTCTGTAAGTTAACAATAAATAATATCAGGAGGACGCAGCTCTGTACATCAACTAAGTCAGACAGCAGCCAAGCTTACTGTCAGTTCTGGAGAACAGACTGGGTCTTTTGACTCATTGGAAGGAAAGGCCTATCAGACAGGCAGGCACCTTATCAGCACCTGGAGGAGTCCGTTTAGGATGGCAGCTGGCAACAGGCACGGCACCGCCGGCTGCACTTGGGGCAAGATGTTCTCTTTTCCAGCCAGAGATCAGCTGATAGAGAGAAAGAGAGGAAGAATTTACTTAGCAGGCATGACAGAGAGGCAGACGGGTGGGGGGGTGGGGGGGTGTGGGTGTTGCAGGAGAGGGAAAGAGAGAGTGGGACAGCTGGAGAGGGGGTGGGGGAATGACAGAAATAGACATTCTGATGGATAAATAGTTACCCTCCACCCTCCCTCCCCCCAAAACTCCACGTCTCCTCTCTCGCCCGCTCGCTCTCAGATCTCAAAACTCAGCAGTGAAGTGCATGGTGGGTAGAGTCCTGATACTTTACATTGGGTGCTATGGCTCCACCTGATGCCATGGAATTCTTCAGGCTGTCAGATGGAGAGAGGGAGGGCGGGGGAGAGCAAATGACAGCATGGTGGATTGGGTACATATGACCGTGCAAAAATCTGTATGTCTGTTGGTACATGCCACTGACGCATTCATTTATGGAGAGGCTCTCCACTGAAATCGTTAATCCATAGACTCCTGATGTAGGCCTAACACTGAATCAGATCCTTTGTCATGTTTGTAAGTCATTAAAATTTCATGTTGTACTTTTCATTGAGTAGTTCTGAGCAAGGCAAAGAATTTGAAGGGGATTAATTCCTGGCGCTGTGCTTTTTAGTGTTGCAGTTGAGAATTCAGAATCGAAGACAGCAAAATGAGATCAATGCTGACTCAGGTATGTAAGCAAAATAGCACTCATTTCATTACCTATTTGGCATAAGAGTAGAGATCTCATGGTCATGCCGCATCAACTGACATTTCCCCTCTTCTCTTTAGGATTGAAAAGTTCTTGCCCACCTAAACAAGGGGAGAAGAACTCAAGCGAAGCTGTGGTATGTCAAACGTTGAATGGACAAGTGTTTCAAAAGATTCCTTACTGTGTGTGTGTGTGTGTGTATGTGTGTTTAAGAGTGTGTTCATGACTGGGTATGTGCCTGACACGAGAGACTTGCTGCTATTGTACGTTTGACCTGCTGTTTCCTGATTCAGCGTCAAACAGACGATGGCGCCACTCAGAAGTCGCCCCCTAGTGGCCTTACTGCAGAAACTGCACAAGGTGATGCTTCAGCTGGGAGCAGTGAGCCTCCACTTATACCCCTACTCATGTCTCCCCTTCCCTGACAGTCTGCTATTTTCAAATACCACCAACTGGCATTTAGTGTTGAGAAACGATTTTTCCCTCTGAGATTTGAGCTAATATGTTAACTTCTCCACCATCAGCCAAGTCTCTTTTGACTCCACCAAGCCCACAACCTGTAACTGTAATAGTGTGTGTCAAATGGTTGGAGTCAAATCTAAAACTGTCTTTTACAGTGTGTGAATTCCTCTGTACCTTATTCTTACCTCATGTTCTGCAAGTTTTATCATTTCTGAAAATAACAACAACGCACATGAAAATATACTACTTTTGAACTAAGCACATCTTAATTCACATAATACTTGTTGCACAAACGTAAGACAGAATGGTGTAGTTTTACAGTTCCAAACGCATGCTCTCAAATGTATGACCTTTCCTGCAATGACACAATTATTTCATTTCATTTCACTCTCCTCTTTGCCTCCATTTCCTCCATGTCTAATCCCGCTCCCCCGTCACACGCTTCTCCCTGCAGACCCGGGTGTCGGCGGGGCTCAGAGGCAGAAGAGGGCGCGGCTGGCTGATGACCTGACGGAGAAGATCCAGCTTCGCCCCGGCCCCCTGGAGCTCCACAACAAGAACATCCTGCCCCTGGAGAACTGTGAGTGCCACTCACCTCCCCTCCATCCCAGCACAGAGCACAGGCACGCCGCAACAAAGCGCTACAGAGCACGAAGTGCAACACAATGTGTCGCACAGCAAAGCAATGCAATGCAACACAACTCACTGCAAATCAGTGGAATACACAGTGCATTAAAGTGCATCACAGCACATCACACAATGCAAATTCAACACAACGCAATATAACGTAGGTAATGAGGTGTAGCCAACACAATTCAAAGTAATTGACCTGACACAGTACAACCAACACCTTAGCAATGCCACACTCAACACCTGCACTTATTATAAATGTAACTGTTGTATTCTTACTAAATAACTACAAATCCAACACACATGACTCACCTTATAGGGCGCAAAGTCAAGGTCATGGAATACACTCCAATAATATGATCAATCACGTGATCATGTGGTGTAATAATGCATGTATCACAGATTACCCACCCCACCTCATGCCCATGAGCACAGAACGGGCAGATGTATTAGGAGTAGCCCTATACCATTCTGACATTAACAGCAACATGTATTAGTACACTATTAATAAACTATTAGTAAGTACTTATTGATACTAACATGTCTCAACACCAAAACCAACCACTACATATTCTTAAGACAGAAACACTATATTGTGCTGAAGTTGAACAGCTGGTCTTCAGTGTCACCAGTTTCGCCAACCATGTTTCCCCATCAGTGCTGCATATTGTGCATTATACAGTGTGGTCTTCCTGACTGCTCTGATTAATTACCCATCTGTGCCTGTGCTAGCGTCCGTCTCCTTCCCCGTGGCCTCCGATGGCTTCGAAGACGACATCTCCTGCTCCTGCTCCCCCACTTCCTCGTCTCCTGAGCAACTCGGGATGCACCAATCCCCCGCCTTTTCCCTCTCGCCGGGGCTGATCAGCGATCAGTCACTGAGTGACCTTTCGCCTGTGAACACGCCCCTGACCCACAGCCCAAACCAGGTAGAGGACCGCACGGATCACGTGTTTACATAATTGATGCGGTGACAAGAATTCCAATGTTTTTTCTCTCATAATTGCATGGGAATACGTTCACTGAATGTACATTAGAACGCCGCACAAGGATTGTGTGTGTGTGTGTGTGTGTGTGTGTGTGTGTGTGTGTGTGTATGTGTTTTTAACACTCTCTTTGAAATTCTTTTTGCAGTGTAGCTTGGCGTTGCTCCCGGCAACCGAGAGCATCAACCAGCCAATGACCATGACTGTGGGAGAGACAAACTCCATGGCAACGACTGGGAGATCGAAGGGAATGTATATGACCTCACAGACCACACCATTGCTGCCAAAGGTATATTTAAACATCACACACACACACACACACACACACACACACAGTACGTCACACACTATCAAGCATGTAATTACACATGCACACACAGAAACATTCAAATCCAAATGCCCAAATTCAGCTGCATAAATTAAATCTAATTGGCTTCTGTTTTTCCTCTTCCTTCTTTCTCTCTCTCTCACTCTTCCTCGCCCACTGAAATTCTCTCCCTCAGACAGCAACACAGCCCATCCCCCCTCCTCATTCCATGCCGGGCTCCTCCCTCGCTCCGACGAGACCCCCTCGGCCACGGAAGCCCCGGGACGCCAAGCCCAAGATGAGGGAGCTCAAATACCACCAGTACATTCCCCCAGACCAGCGGGGAGGGGCAGGGGGGAGTGGCTCTGCCAGTAACTCCACCCCAAAGAACCAAACCCCCGCCCAGTCCGTTGACCCCTCCTACTCACGCCTCCTGCAGCAACAGCAGGTGTTCCTCCAGCTCCAAATCCTCAACCAGCAGCAGCGGCTCACCGTGGCAACCAGGTAACACGCGGGGGGAAAACAGGTGTAAAAACGTGTTTAAGCCTCACCTGCTATCTCTCACCCAATTTACTGTAAACCGTGCAGCACGAGACTCGCATTTATGGCACATTTTCTGTTTGCAGGTCTGTTTTGATCAGCAAGGGAAAAACATTCATTTGATGTCTGTGCAGCTTCTAAAGTTGTTGGCCTTTATCTTTGATCCCTCTCTCTCTCTCTCTCTCTCCTTCCTTTGCTCCCTCGCTCTTTCTCCCCTCTCATCAGTGGCGACAGCCAGCTGGTGAGGCTTTCTGGAACTCCGCAGCAGACTCAACCCTCTGCCTCCCCGCCGGCAAACCCAACGCCCGTGGACTCTAGTCCTGCTCCAAAGCCTGAGCTGCTCCCTCCCAATCTGGATGACCTCACAGTGAGACCCCTTTTAACTGTCTACTCGTCACCTTTGATAGCTCTCCAGCCAGGGGCCACCGGCTCTTTGGGCTTCTTGTGTGAGTTGGAGATGAAAACAGTCTTATCGTTTCTCTGCCCCTCCCCCCCCCTCTGTTTCTCTCTCTCTCTCCATCTCTCCCAGGTGTCTGAGCTGCGGCAGCACCTGCGCAAGCGAGGCCTGCCCGTCTCCGGCACCAAGCCTGCCCTGCTGGAGCGTCTGCGCCCCTTCCAACTGCCCCGCCCCTGCCCCCTCACACCTGCCGCCCCCCTCTGCCAGCTCGCCCCCGCCACCCTAGATTCCAGCCGCAGCAGCAGCAGCAGTCCCACCATCCCCACCCCTGAGCCTGCCGCCAACCCCGGCCAGGTCTACATCCAGGCGCCGGGCGTGGTGACCAGCCTGGCTGACCCCGGCCTGGCCAGCGGGGGCTTCTTGGCCTCCGGCAGCACGCCCCCCTCAGGCTCCAGCCCCGGCCTGCAGGCGTCCTCCCCTCTGTCCAGCGCTGCCCCCTGGAGGTCAGAGCAGGCAGCGGAGGAGCTGAGCGTCGAACTCAAGATGAGGGAGAGGATGAGGAATCGTCCCAGAGACAGACGTCGAGAAATCAGCAGCGAGGTGAGTGGAGAACCTTTGTGCATCCACATACTTTCCCAGAGCTGATTGCAGATATTCATTCTTTCCCTTCATTATTTTTCATACTGATGGTATTCCTTACATATTATGGTAGATGACAGTCATCGTTAAAAGGCAAATTCAGCTTGTTAACTGTTCTCAAGTCAGTTGGCCATGTTTGTACATGAATTGTACAGGAATCTCGTAGGGTCCGGTGGTGTCAGTGGAGAGACTCAAAATGATCAAAATGAAAAAGATGTGCTGTAATTTTGTCATTTAATTGAATTCAACATTTGAATTTCATTGATTTGTTGCTAAATTAATAAAATGAACAAAAGAATCAATAAAACGGCACCCTAATCAGCTGGAAGAATCATCTCTTTCGCTCTCCCTCAGGCCTGTGGAGTTTCACTCCATCTGTTCCTGCAACAGGAGCCTGGATGTAACCAAGGCCGAGCCGACCAAGACGGGCAGGCAGAGGCCTTGTTCTCACAGGTATCCCAGTCTCTATCCCCTCTATCTGCATCACCAAATGCCTGAATGAGTATCTTAACCTTGAGCTGATTGCAAAGATAATATGGGGGGGGGGGGGAAAATGAGAGGCCAATATGTTTGATGAAGAGCTTTAGAAGTTCCACGCTTAATTTCTGGAGGTCTCTCTGGGAGATTGTCTCTCAAGCGTCAAAATTGAGGGTTTGAAAATTGGAGTGGTGCTCAGGCTGCCGTTGATGGAGATTAACCTCTGTGTCTGCTTCCTAATGGCCTACGAATAGGTGTTCTGCAGCCAGCCGTGCGACGTGATTGGACAAGATTTTGAACTGCCCAGGCAAATCACGGCGAGCCCGGGGCAAAGTTCGCCCAGTGTCCGCAGCCTGGAGGAGGAGCTTCAGGAGGCCATCCAAAGAGTGCAAGTATGTCTTTAACTATATTCGCTTTTATTTCAGCTATATAACATGTAAACATTAACACATAAGAGTTGAGTGGCCTTGCTACTCATGAGCCCAAACAGACAGACACATATTCGCAATGTAGAGAAGATCCTAAATGGCCACGAATGCCCTTTAAATATTAGCTGGAGAGTCAAGGTATTCAATTGAATGAGAATCTTCACAGACATTTTAGCTGGAGAGGTAACTGAGTTTAGACACTATATTAGGATAGAGCATACAGTACTCAGGCTTGGTGCCTATCCTATGGTTTCCAAAAGCTGTTCAGTGGATAATAGTATGCATATAACCTCTCCTGATCTGTTTGTTGATGGTGTCAGAGGCTGACACTATTTGTTTTAGTATTTCATGGTCCATTTTGTGTTGTCTGTCTTATGATAGATGGATCCTAGTCAGTCCATTGATGATATTTTAGAAGGGACCATTGGTCATTCAGGTAAGCTTTACATATGATTCTGCAGAGGTATTTTTGTTCACATGCATAATCTGTCATCTGCTAGAAAAGTGTCATTATTCATAGTCACCAGCTAATATTAATGTCCCTTGATATATAAAGTGCAGAAGAAGTCAATATTTCTTGCTTGGCATCAGCCGTGCCACTTTATAAAATCCTCTTGATGCTGTTTTTAGATGATGCAGCCCCTGTTTCTGAGATCCAATCACCTGTCAGCGTCCTCACCTCATCCTCCCCACCGCCACTGCCATCTGACCAATCACAGGCCTCTCTGAGCCAGTCTAAGGAGGAGAACTTCCTGTCGTCCCCTCTGTGTTCCTCCCTCCTTCTGGAGCTCCCCCCGTCTCCATCCAGCACCCTGCCCCTTGCCCCAGCGCCCCCTCCTCCACCTCCACCCACCCTCTGCACCACACCACCCCCCAGCGGGAACTCCAGGAAAAGGCGCGAGGCCGCCACCTTTGACCCTGCTGACTGGCTGGAGTCGCTGACTTCCGGCTTCCGACCTCTCAGCCCTCCCATGCCCCCCTTCCGCGAGTCGGACTTTGGCCTCGATTCAGACCTGAACGTAAATCGAGTCCTGGATCTGATGGTAGAGCAGTGGTGAAGGTCTCTATGTATGTGTATGTGTGTGTGTGTGTGTGTGTGTGTGTGTATCTGTTTGTATGTCTTGTTGAGTCCCTGTCTGAGTGAGTGTGTATGTAACCAGAGCATATCTACGGCTCTGGATGTAACTGGATGTATGCTTGGGTGTCACCTTTGTCTCTGCGTCCTATACGACAGGTGAAACCACGCATTGTTCCACGGATGCACCCTTCCATCCAAGCATTCTTCCACCCACCCATGCATCCATTACTGTCAAGTGATGTGACCAAACAGATCATTAGAGAAAGGCATTGACAGCAGGCCTGTGTTCCACGCAATGTCGAGAGACAGACACTGCTGAGAGGTAGAGTGAGTGACAAAACAGAAAGAAAGAGAGCACGCAAAAGAAAGAGAGAGAGAATGAGAATGAGAGAGAGAGAGCTGCTTTGGTGACTCATACAGAGACAGAAGCACACAAGCATACACAATCTGTATATAGAATACAAGCACACTGGTGATGTGCCTGGAATTCAAATACTTTCAAATGTATGTTGTAATACAAAACAAAATGAAACCCCCTCAAAAAAAGACAATGAAAAAAAGACAAATGTAACAAAAAAGAAAAAAAAAAAAAAGCTAAACTATGCGGGTCGCCTGCGGACAGTCTCGTTGCCTGAGTGCCAGACGAACAGTCGGCAGGAGGTGGGAGTCTGAGCCAGCAGATGCTTTCTACACACTGTGTGTTCTGGCAGGGAAGCAGAAGCGCTCCCTGTGTGTTTGTGTGTGTGTGTGTATGTGTGTGTGTGTATGCTACAATGAGCTGCTCCTGTATGTACGTCTATTTGTATTTTAAATGTATGTAATGAGTGTGTACCAATGTATGTGCACAAGTGTGTTCAGTTGAATAGTATTCACCACACTGCGCATACATTTTCCTCACACTGTATACCTAGGTGCCTGTGCACCCATAATGCACTTGTCTGTGGAAGTGTACCACATCTGTGAATAGCTGTAAGTGTGTACAGTTTATCAGATCAAAAGAGAATACAATTTTTCTTTCCATGTTTTCTATTGTATGGTCTTAGCCAGATATTGTGAGACACAGCCAGTGGTGTATATGCTCCCTTGGTGCTCAATGACAAGCTTATAATCAGCAGTGCTTTGGAGAGACACCACACTGTTTTTTTTCTCACAAAATTGTTATTGAACTGCAACTGGAGGTGACCTCCTGAACCAAGAAACTGTACGGGCAGAGATGCTCCCTCTCAACAGACGGGCAATTTAAGTATAATACTTAACCCGAATAACATTGCGGGGTAGCACAGAACTGAAGACTGCCAATGGTTAATGCTAACATCAACAACTTAAACCTATTAGCAACAGTTGTGCCGAATCTTTGATGTTGCTTTAATCAGACAGGCTTCTATGTCTGTGTTGACTTTGTCCTACTGGAGGTTGCATGAGAAGTGCAAACTCTGTGACAAGAGTGAGGCAGTATGTGTCTGTTTACAGAGGTAAACACAACAAACAGAGACGTGGCCTTATTCGGGGAGACATCCTCTGCCAAACTTGATTACTCTGTGATGGGACCGCACAAATGTCACGATCCTCTCTGAATGACTGCTTATATGTCACTAATGCGTCTGTCCCTAAAGTAGCCGGGACAACATAATGCTTACATGTGCAATATGCTATATGTGAAGGGCACACCCACTAGGCAAAACCACACAGTAGAGGTTTTATTGCCCAACTGTCCAAAGTGGTAATCAGAGAGGAAGGATACCTTCCTCTTCGTTAATTAATGTTTTGTAGCACAGCAAATAGTCATTTCAATCTTTATTATTTAATCCATTGCTAATAGGGATAACATGTCTGATAATCAGAGATGATGTCCTCATGTAGACTGCAGTGAGACGCTGGAGAATCTAAGTGTCTCTGTTTATAAAATGTTTTACTTTAAAACCTGACTGCTCGGAACAATCCAAGAAAAAGTATACTTCCAGTGTTTTAATTTAACTTTCCCATTGGACTATTTATTGAG
>JAVQKI010337230.1:0-12347 GCA_036025975.1 Nematalosa erebi
GAGAGAGAGAGAGAGAGAGAGAGAGAGTCAGAGAGAGAGAGGGAGCAGAAGGAAACATGGGGGAAGTATTGAGAGAGAGAGAGAGAGAGAGAGAGAGAGAAAAAGAAGGGAGAGGATCAGAGAGAAAGAGCGATGTAGTGAGAGAGGGGGCAGAAAGAGAGAGGGGAAAACGAATGAACAGAGAATGGAGAGATAAAAGAAGAAAGAAAGACAGAGAAAGACACACATAAAACACCCGCAACCAGGGCCAGGGATAATAACCATCTCTCACAGCACACACAATGACCATAACAATCAGCAGAGGGGGGATTTATGGCTGTAATATGGGCAGGCGAGGCTGGCGCGGGGGCAGGGGAGGAACACTGCACTGGCCTGGATATCAATAAGAAGCGCTCCCTCTCCGGACACCTCATCAACTGACCTGACAAACAGCAGCTCCCGCCGTATAAGCTACACACAGCTGCGTTGCTCAATCATGGGGGGTGGGGGGTGGGGCACAGTGCAACAAATGCCACACTGTCAAAGGACACGCGAGGCTGCAAATTTGATGCTAGCTGAGTGAAATATGCAAATGTCACTCTTGAGCGTATGTATATATGCAATAATGCAGGCATGGTGCCTGTGTGTCCATGGTGAAAATGTGTCATTGCCAAAACATGTCATTGCCAAGACTTCGGGGTTGCAATAAAATCCTAATGGGATTTCAGTGCACATGTAAAATGGTTTTATAGACCCATCCTCTAGTTTTCTAGAGGTAAAATGAGTGAATGCATCGACTGCCCCTTCATCTTCCTGTCTGTTTATCATGCTATCTGTGATTTCTATTAAATGCCAATTGCGGCAAAAAATGTGCATAATAAAATATAATTATACAGTATCAAAGAAATAGGATAACTTTATATCCATCCAATAACCATATCTAATGAAATCTAGTTGTCTCTTAAGTATTCAGCAAGGCTATGTTGTACTTATTAGGCTGTTATATGCCGGTTGCTACGAAATGAACAGCTTAGTCCAAGATCTCCCACAGACAATGGTGACCCTCACTCAGCCTGAGCCATAAGAGGGTCTCTTCACAGGGAGCGAGGAGAGGGCAGTTCACAAGGCTGCACACTGAGTGAAAATGTATTGATATTGCTGTTTCTGCACAAGGCCGTAGACTTCAACTACTGCAATTGCTGTGCTGGGCCAGAACCATTTGTTTAGTTTTTTTTCCCTAAACAAAGAAGGATTTTATTTGGAATAGTGCAAGGTCTGTGGTAGGGTTTATGAGACATTTATTGTCTCTCCTGTTTAATAATACTTAAGGTGTGGGGACGGGTATCAAATGGAGCAGAACAAACTCTCTCTCTCTCTCTCTCTCTCTCTCTCTCGCTCTCTCCCCCTCTGTCTCTCTCTTTCTCTAGTGTTTCTTTCACTCTTTGTCATTCTTACTCTCTCTCTCTCTCTCTATTTGGATTGTGCAAAAACACACAAAACAAAGCAGAAAAACTCTTCAGTCAGACTGCCTGGCGTAAAGATGCCTTGCGTGACTTGCATAACAAGCCCTTGCATGTCTGGCAACAGGAATGAGTCGCTAGGCCACTACCTGCTCCATTTCCTGTCCGCGGCAGTGGCGCGGCCTGTTAATCAATTAGCGCTCTCAGCGAAGGTCCATCTGGGCCGAAAGGGAGGGAACCCATATCCGGACAGCATATGGGCCAGGCTGGACGGAGGTCCAGGCGATGGCGATGCCATTCTCCAAGCGTGGTGTGGCGTGGCGTGCATCGGCTTGCCTCGCCTCCATGTGGGCGCCTCACACAGACTGCCTCCCAGCAGCGAGAGTAATCAATCTGGGCCTAATTGATCCTCTCCCCCAAACACCTGGTGCTGGGAGAGCCTGGGCCTCGTATGCAAGTCTAACCCACAATATTTCAGCACCCCCATACCCCCACTCCTTTATTCCACCACTCGTTTCATCATCTGTCTGCTTGGCAAGCTGCAGTTTAAGAGGGCTTAATTGCTTAACAAGAGTATTTGTAATTGGAAACTGATCTGCACGTTGGCTTAACAGCGTTTCAAACAAATCACCCGATACGTTTCTGGGAGCAGCTCTGTTCTCTGACACCACGAAAGTGTTTTTATCTCCTGCGCTGCTCAGTTTGGGCAGCTGTAACAATATGTCATGTGACTGCTCGGGCTGGAGCTGAGGTAAGTTGACACATCAAACATTTGCCATACTGGAGGTGCCTGCCTCGACCCATCAGGCAGCAGTTAGTGGAGAAATGAGCTAACAAGTGTCTGGCTCCCCTATGCACCGCCCCTCTCTCTCTCTCTCTCTCTCTCTCTCTCTCTCTCTCTCTCTTTCGCTCTCTCTCTTTTTCTCTCTCTCTCAACACTGGCCGGGAACGTGACTGGTCTGGGCTCGGGCTCCTGAGCGTCAACAGCCAAGCCAAGAACATCACACCTCACTCCAACTAATCAAGCCCAACACAAATGAACACATTCCCTGGCCCGCGGCCATGCCTCCTGGGCTGTTTACATTGCCTGGTCCACTGGGCTGAGTTTATGCAGACTTGCACCACCAGATCCAGTTGTAATTGCTGAAGAATAACTGCTATGTCTAAATTTTCAAGTGGCTCTAGTGTGGGCATCAGACGTTTATGTTTCACACCAACAATAAAATGTAAATACATTAATGGCATAGTCAAGATTAAAACAACTTGCATAACCAAAGCGGTTCATCCATAGTTCATCTATCTGCATGCATACTGCCATGATGCATGCAGCCTAATCTACAGGTGATGATGGAATGTGATATCTTGTGTAGTTTCAACCTTGGCTGAAAAATTGCAAACAGTACACTTGAACTCAGCACCTTGAAAAAAAAAAGATAAACTTGCATTCATTGTGCTCCGGTGAATGTAATTTGCCTATTGACTGTCAGGTCCCCTTCCAAGAAGCCCCAAATTATCTGGCAGAAGCGCGGTGGAATCATCTCTGGTTAATACACTTGAACTGTAAACTTGGGACACAGGCATAAAAAGCCACATGCGTACACATACTGTACCTTCCCACACGTATTTGCATTTGCATGTTCATACTGTAATTAAGCATAGATAGAGCGAATACAAAAATGTGCACATACAAGGGCAATGCAAGTGCTGATATCAGACCACCCATTAGCATCAGTGCCATGGTCCAGTGCTCTAAGTCAGCAGTGCTGACATTGGCAAACAGCGGCTTCACGGCAGTCTGGCCAATTCGATTGGCCACCTCTTTGTAAACGCGCCACAGAATTAGCCGACCTAATCTACTCTTCCTGTGCATTAACATGAAGCAAAATCAATCCTACAACAAAAGGTCCACTCTACCAGGAGGATACAATTAATCTCGATGTCTGGCCAATCGAAGACCTTGCCCACGTAGCCCACACTTAAGGGGCATGTTGAGAAAAAGCTTGCTGTGCATTTTGGTAACACTTCATAATAACATTCATTAATATGTTCATTAGCTGTGAACAAGCAGTTAAGGATTTGTTAACATGGACTAATGGAGTACAATTCATTATTTATTAAAGATCAAATCATTTGTACATACTGTAAACAACCATGTTAGCAAACAAATGAACATTTGTATATTTTGGAGCTACCTGTGCTACCTGCATTTTTTGTGTGCATCAACGAAATAAAGTAAAACAAGCAACCTTAATGAAAAATGGATAACGAAACCAATGCAAACAACACTATTACGGATGGCACAAATAACCTGAGCAAGTGCAACGCCATATTATGGCCAACACATAGCACCTATGCAAGTGCATCGCTATATTATGGCCGACACATAGCACCTATGCAAGTGCAACGCTATATTATGACAGACACATACAGTAGCACATACGCAAGTGCATCGCTATATTATGGCCGACACATAGCACATATGCTAGTGTCACTGAGAGAGACTGGGATGGACAAGCAAGTCTTGGTTTGGACCTTGTAGCAACTCTGCAGTCAATTAGGGTTACCAAAGAGACAACGTATGAACAAGGTCCATGGAAGGAGGTGTGTGTGTGTGTGTGTGTGTGTGTGTGTATCTGCTCACCGGTCCAGTGCAGGTCAACGACTCGTCCTCGGACTTCTCACACTGAGGGTCACACTCCACACACACGGAGCCATTAGCATACTCTCGTACATCCCTGTTAGAGAGAGAGGTGGAGAGAGAGGGTGTTTATGTAAATAAGTGGCACATTTAAAGGCCTATATTTTAGATAGCTAGATGGATAGAAAGATATATACATATAGATAGATGGATAGACAGATCTATACCTTAGTCATCCCAAAGGGAAATGGCTCCAGTAGCTTATATGGCACTCACTCACATACTGTACATACAGAAAAGCAAAGTACACTCCGAGATAATTGTGAGTGAATCTCTGTGTTTTGTTTGTTTGTAAAAATGGGGCATGCAGTAGTTTGGTGGACACAAAAGATTGCTTTTACAGTATGAAAATACATTTAAAAAATAAATCAATACCACTCAAAGATACCCTATTTGAAACTAAGCTCACCATCAGCATCAAGTCAAACTCTAAAAAGAGAATGACTTTTTAGAAGCACACACGCAAACACTCTCTTTCTTAAAGTCTCACTGTGGACATACTTGTCTTTACAGACAAATACACACACGCGCGCGCATGCACAAATGCACGCACACACACAAACACACGCACACACCGATGCACGTGCACACACACACACACACACTTTTTCTGTTCACACATTTATTACTACAGTACCTACTCTTCTACACTGTTTTCGTATCTTTCAACCCCCATTGCTATAGAGAACTTCTGTGACAGCCATTGCAAACGCGCTGGGGATCCTTCGCTAACATTTCCATCCACTGTGTACCCCCCTACAGTGGCTGCAGGGTCCTAAAGAAGGCCACCACGGGCCCCCGACAGCACATGGTAGACACTATTACAGCAAGATGAACCAGGAGAGCCAAACTACCTGCCCTTCACAGGTGATCAGCCTGCCAATTTATCAGGCAAATCCATGGGGGGCACACACACACACACACACACACACACACACACACACACACGTAACACCTCCAGTTGAATGAAAAGCCCACGCGGAGATACCAGCTGAGCCATAGCAGCGCATATTATCAGATGGGGCGTATTCGTCTAAGGAGGCATATGTCGTTAGATGCTAACGCTACAACCCATGAGGATCCCATCTCCAGGTTTAGAGGGAGACTATACACTCTACAGAGAAAGATTAGACCCAGGCCATATGAAGGGAGTTGGCAACCCACCCACCCCTTTCCTCTAATGAGAGATGGAGGCGACTCAATGGGAGAGAAAAATTAAATTAGAATTAATTATGCTTTATCTGGATGGAACAAAGCATGTTGGGAGACCCAGGGGAATGTCTTTGTAGGGCTATGTTATCGTTTAAAGGGTTTATTCAGTTCGGGCATGTAGGCTTAGACTTCAGGCAGCCTGTAGAGTATTGCTGCCTAATACCTCTGCTCAGCTTTGCTCTAAGTGCAGCTCAGTCAGGCTTGGCGAAAAGTCCTTGTGGTCTTCCGCTCACCGGAGCTAACATGCTAACAGCTAACAGGCTTACATGAGGAGAAATATGGACTAAAATAAAGTTCAAAATACTCCAAAAATTATACCTTGCAGTTTCACTTGGACTAGTCCTTTGAGTTGCTTTCACATTCTTGTGACAACCTAGCTGATTGTAAGTGACTTACCATGAATCTTTCCCATTTCTTAGAAAGGATCTCTTCCATTGACCTTAAGTTTAGCAGCTTCCTTTTTGGAGGGCTTTTCAACATTAGGTCTCTGTTCCTAAGCCCTTACCACATCATAGTAAGAAATCACTGTGTATTCACCTGGTTAGCATGCCCTCCAGTCACAGTGAGAAAGACACCAAATTCTACACTGTAGCTTCCAGTGACACAAACACGTACACATGTACTGCACATGTACATACACAAATACACAAGCACACACTTAAAGTGACACCAGGGGGAGTGGGGGGTGTTGAGGGATTGGTAGGTTTGGGGTGGTGCCATGCTGAGACAGGGGCTGTGGCACAGTGGCACAAAGGGGCAAGGGGAGTGGAGACTGCCCAGTGCCATACCTCTCCAGGCCAACCTCTCGCTTCTCCACGAGGAAGGGCTGGCCCAGCTGCCTGAGCCGGGAGCCTGTGACTCTGCAAAGGGAACACAGCCACACATATGGGGACTTTGGAGGACATCAGTGCTTTACAGGGCAACCAAGCCAAATTAAGGGGCATCCTGGAGGTGTTTCTAGTCTGTGGCCCAATTTCAATGTCCTCCCTGAGCCGTGAGCCCTCACAGTTGTTACAGTAAGTGGATGAACTGGCAAGGTTCTGAAAGCTCAACTTGTATTTGTGTGTTTGGGATACCACCTGTGACAAATCCTTCAATAAACAGCACCAAAGTCATGTTGCCTAAACGTTTCCATTTCCAAGCATTAATTTCCATGGCAATTATTTATAGGCACTTTTTCGATATTTCCATGCCTCTCCTGGGTTGCATCAAAACACTATGAACTGTTTAATTTCCTTCGGGATGAATAAAGTATCTCTATTTATCTAATTCCTGTTTAAAAAGTCTGCATTCGGTGCAACCGAGCCCTCGATCACATGACATTTTGACAGCAAGGACACCCCTTAACCCTCACAAACTTACCATGAACACACATCTACAGTACATCTGTGAGCCTGAAAGGGTGGCCATTGAAACTGGGCCTGTGTATCTCTAAGAACTACTCTAATTAAAATGTTAAATATTTATGACCTGTCATGGACAAATCATTTTGAAGAATAGAAATGGACAAGTAGACATTTGGGATAGAAGCAATGTGTCCCACTTTCACAG
The DNA here is from genome assembly GCA_036025975.1 of Nematalosa erebi. Taxonomy (NCBI): domain Eukaryota; kingdom Metazoa; phylum Chordata; class Actinopteri; order Clupeiformes; family Clupeidae; genus Nematalosa; species Nematalosa erebi. The sequence goes on from JAVQKI010337230.1 coordinate 6,901, forward strand.
GGTGACTTTTGTGTTAAACTATATCAAATGAAAGTAGTAGTAGTAGCCCCACCATGAATAGCTTCTGATACAATTTTGCACTCAAATTGAGATGTGAAAATAGCATGACTGTCTTGTAGCAATCTGTGGTCTGTCACCACAACCTGAAACCTGGAATGCATCTGAAACATTCATTATGAATGTTTGAAAGCTACACTTCCGCATTACCAATATCACCTGAAAATAACAACAAACAATCGCAAACACAACATAGCGAAACACACACCTAAGACACACACACACATAGACGCACACTTTAGTATTGCTCTTAGCATACTGAGCATCAGCAAGTCAGCCTTTAACATTAGCCTCTCGAACTCTCCAGAAGAGCAGGTGCTAAATGAAATGTGAAAGAGGGGTCAAAAGTCACTTTTAGGATCTTAGGATCTCAATCAAATCACACTTTTCCCCAACACAATGTATTCTTCAGCACAGCCACACCCACTCAAGATTCCACAGCTGCAGCAGAGACAGAAAAAAAAAAAAAAAAACTCCTGCCGATGTCTCACCTGTGAACTTTACTATTTTATGAAGTCAGTGGAACACAGCAGACCTGTATTCCACACTGAATCACACTGAAGCTAACCCAGAAAGCATTTGAAGCCTTTTGAACTCTTGCTTGGCTTTTGAAAGGCAGAGGGGTTTTTTGTATGCTCTGCTGTTTTTGGCTCTGATCTGATAAATAAACAACTACCGGTATATAAACCTCATCCATCCCAGATAGAAAATACAGTACTTTCAAAAAGATCCATGTAAGCAAGACAAACCTACAAACCCAAATGCAAAAGCCATATCTCTTTAATCTAGTTCTTGTGACATGTTTTCATGTAACATAACATGGCTAACGATGAACTCACCCGCCATTAAGGTTGCAGGACTTCACACAGGTTTTCCCCCTGCTGAAGAAACGGCAGGACAGACACTGGTTCGGCCCTGGGCCCCAGCACCCAGCGTCTGAGCACAATGGGTCACACACCATCCGCATATTGGCTGCCAGAAAAACACACATACATGTAAGTTGGGCAGGATTCAGATCCCTTCATTCATATGTTTATGTATATGTAATAACAGGCTTCATGTATATGTAATAACTAGCACAATATTACCAGCCCTGGACTTAGTAACATTTACGATAACACGTTGAGCTGTTTTCACAATTATCATCACAATAGGCAAGTATAATTAGCTGTGGTGTAAACTGCATCCATTTTTCTACACATACAACATACAGTACGCGACTGAAAATGAAATTGGCAAATATGCAAACAAAAGCACATACACCAAAAAAATGATACTCATCTATGAATAAGCTTTACATCAAAGTGAAAGGCTGCCCAGTGTTCAACATAAAAATGTGAGTTATTGCATGTAATCCATCTGTACCGGTGCTGGGTCCCTTTCACCTTGAGATATCCTTGTGTAAGTGATTCAGAGCCTTTTGTCAGTTGCTGATTGAGTACAATGTAGACCATCTGGATTTGATATTACCAGTCCAGCCATGCGTATCTCATGCTTTTAGAGAGCCACAGCCATATTAACTCCCCTATAGCAATCCAAACTGCTGATGCCGGTGCGGAGGAGGACAGAATGGCATGGTGCACCCACCCACACACACACACACACACACACACACACACACACACACACACTGTGTAGGAGCTCACTGATGGAGCAGTTGTGAGTCCAGGCTCTTAAAAATAAACAAATATCTAAAGAATTATGCTGACGCCACAGTGACAGGGCAGACACACAGATCTCCGTGTTTACACCTGCAAACACAAACTCCTCACTTTCACTAGAAATCATTGTGACTGGGCATAAGGCTGCAGTGTTGTCCAACATTTACATCACTTATTCAGCTCACACACATTATTTGAGTTGAGCTGGGCCTATAATGTCACAGGGCATGAATAGAGGTATGTGTGTGTGTGTGTGTGTGTGTGTGGTGTGTGTGTGGGGTGACGTGTTCGCACAAAGCCTCATCAGCTCTCTACCAGCAGTGTAATATGGGATTGACCAACTTCTGCCAAATCTAATTTTCAGTTAAACTATTATAGGCCAGTGCTTTCAATGGACCGTATAAAATGGCATATATATTGAAAATCTCTGTTGGCTTGGTGGGCTCTCTGGCACCTACAGTATACAGACTAACATTACAACATGCGGCCACAACACTGGAGGAACGTGATGGGTCAGCAGAGAAAGATTTCTGTTAAGCTCGGCGGGTTTCCCCTCTTCCAAAGCTGCCACTGGCACGTTTACAGAGGGTAACAGGCTGTTTGCCATGGCCCAGGTTCTTAGGAAGTAACCTTTGGATATGATCTGGCACCTTGCTGGGAGGGGCTTAAATCTACACTTAAACTGGTGAGGCTTTGGCCAGATATGAGCAATATGAGAGCAAGGCTCTTTTGGAGTCACTGGAAAGCTTAGAATGAAAAGAAAATCTAACAGTGGCTTAACATCCCCCCCATACACACACACATAAAGACACACACACACACACACACACACACACACACACACACACACACACACAGACTGCTTTAAAGAGCTGGCCATGAAAGCTGCACTCTTCTTTGGAGACAAAAGCAGCCCTGTTCCGGTTCTAGGGCTGACTTTGTGTTTAGCGCCGTAGGTATCCGAGGGGGGGTTTGGGGGGTGTTTTTTAGCTTCGTCGTATCACAGAGGGATCAAAAAGATGCCAACATCAAAGTTGTGACCTCACTGAAAACACACAGTTTGGAGTGTGTCTGTCTCCCCGGAGACAGGAAGCAGCCGCGGGGACCTGACGATTCCTCTACACACGCAGATGTTGCCAAGAGACATAAACAATTGCTACTGCATTACAATGTTAAAAGAGAGTAGAGTAGGATAGAGAGTGAGAAAGAGAGAGAGAGAGAGAGAGAGAGAGAGAGAGAGAGAGAGAGAGAGAGAGAGAGATGGGGGCAAGGAGGAATCAGCTCCCTAGATTCTTAACTGATTATTTCCCAGTGAAGCGAGAAGGGAGTAGGGAGAAGGCAAACTCCCCTTGGTGATGCGAGTTTCCACTGGAAAATAATCCCAGAAATGTCAAAAAAGACCTAAGGCAGACCCTCCAATTTACATGGTTCACCAGTTGATCTGAGTGCTTACATTTTGCAATTAAGTGAGTAATTGGATTGATGGTGTTTACATCAATGCTCCATTTGGTTTGTTTAGCTCAAGCCTTCATTACATTGATATCTGGTAGCATGCAAAGCCTGATGTGAAAGAGATTGCTTGCAAATAGCCACTTTCTCAAAAGGAGAAATGGTGGAGACGACAGTGGTGTTGTTACTCTTTTGGAAAGAATCTGATCTTCACACCAGACTAAACCTCATTGCATTTTCTCTCTCTCTCTGTCTCACTTTCTCCCTGCCTCTCTTCCTCCTTCCCATTTTTTTTCTCTTCCTTCTCTCTCTCACCTTCTACCCTCTCCAGCTGTGGAGGCTCCCTGCCCCCCTCAGCTCCCTGCCAGGCCCAGTCAGGCGCAGTGACCCAGGCAGGAGGGAGAAGGACAGGCGAGGAGAGCTGAGTCACGCTCGCTTGATCTCCACCGCCCCGTCCTGGAGTGTTCAAAGTCGGACCACCCCGGGCACTTAGCACCCATACTAAAGCACACTCACATGAAGCTGCCTCCCCTCAACAGACTCAAGGAGTCAGGTGACACTGACCAGCAGAAGCAATCAAAATCTGTCCAGTGACTGACCTGCATGTTGCTCATCTGTGCTCAGTAGTGCTGAGCTGGAACCATATTTCCTATCTGTTCTCATAACATATACAGTAGTGTCTGTTTCTGGGCTTTTCTCATAGTGAGGCTAAACTGGGTATGTCACTGAAGAATTGCATTCATGTCATGTATGCTGCAACAATTAGCTTCCACAATAATCAATGGAACTGAGTAAGTTAACCTAGAGAAAACTGTAAATCTCCTAATAGGGTGGCTTTGTTTGGTGAAGAGAATGACTCCCCCAGGCTCTTCAACTATTAGATTTACCACTAGCTCCTGGACTGGTTATCTTATCTAGGTTTGTCACCTACACTTAGGATACAGTATTCCCCATATGCACCAGTGTCAGCAAAAATTCAAAAAAATAACTGACAAAACATATTCTGACACAAAATGAACTTGACGCTTCAGTAATGCACCCAGTGTAGCCCCAGGGTGAGATATGAGGGAGCACCACTGGAGAGGGGTGGCAGAAGAGCTGCACTCACTGCAGTCTTTGGGGTCCCGGTTGTTGCGGATGAGGACCTTCTGTGTGTTGGTGCGGAAGAGGCTGGTCCAGTTGACGGTGTTGTAGTAGCACAGCTGGCTGTTGTTGCTGACGTAGACGTTTCCGGCGCTGATCTCACGCAGCGACTGGAGCCGGAGTGAGGAGATCCACTGCTGTTTTAGCACCAGTAGAGAGATCCCACTGTAACACACAGACAAGAGAGACAGACAGACAGACAGAGAGGACGAGTAAGCTTCAGCTGTGCTGGAAAGAGAATGAGAGGCATTCAAATATATGTGTCAGGAGAGGGCAAACAGAAGCAGAGATGAAAGGAGAGCGAGAGTGAAGGAGGGAGGGGAGAGACTGGTTAAGGGCAGTGGAGGAAGAGAAAAATTACAGAGTGGGGATCTGAGGCAGATAGGAAGACAGGAAGAGCCAAATATGTAATGCCTAAACAAAGGAGAATTATCTGCCTGTATATCAGTTGTTACTGCTATTGTGTTTTTAAGAAGCACTTCCATATGAGCTTTCCCTCAGGTGTATTGAATAGCTGTAATGGCCTAATGCTGAGCAGAAATGGTGTGGAGGCTTTAAGCTTTAAAAAAGGTCTGTAGGGCAGAACATTAGATTTGGGCAATATAAAGGTTGGAGAGTTCTCAGCTCCTTCTCCTCTTTCCTGAAGGTACAATGAAAACTCATTTAATTTCCTCTTTTCTCATTCTCTCTTTCTCTTTTCCTGTCTGGCTTTCTTAAGCTCCCCCTTATTCCGTCTTTGGCACTGCATACTGCCAGAGTCATCAAGTGCACTGTGTATCCTAAATACGTCATGTGACAAGTGGTAGTAGGTACACCATTTGAACTCACTCACACAGACATGCTGACTGGGTGGAAAGTGGTGTTCCGTTCCTGCTTGAACAGCAAGGCAGTGAGTGACCCAGAAGAGGAAGGGCTCTTCTCGGAAAATGAGCTTTCTCCTCCTTTAGTCACAGTTTGCTTATGGTAGCATCCTAGCACTGACCAATGACTGTTGTGCTGCTCACCTAATTATGTTTATACAGTGAAAAGAACAGAGACTACGGACGAGATAAAAAAACAGGCTTGGTAATTACTCTGTTTTCTTTTTTTTTTTTTTTAATGGGAAAATTATTATACTGTAGTTATTGCAATGTTCTC